>OLKM01001295.1:0-7500 GCA_900291075.1 Melanogrammus aeglefinus | reverse complement strand
ACACACACACACACACAGACACACACAAACACACACACACACGAAGTTGCTCATAAATGTCTGGGGAGAATAGCATAAGGGCATGTTGAGGTAATGTTTCTTGGCCTCCCCACACGTGCACCCATACTGCCCCCCCCCCCACACACACACATACACACACACACACGCACACACAATCACACAAGCTAGGCGTGTACTATCTGTTTAATTCGACCGGAATAGGAAGAGAGTGAAAGTATAGCCATCGTTCAAATCAGGTACTGATCTCTCTCATCCTTACAAGGAATACATATCGTTGTTGTCATGCTGTTCTTTAGACAAGCTCCATCATCTATTTTCCGGGGCTTTCCCACAAACACTCCCTTTTGTGATGTCACAAATGGCCATGCGTCGAGGCAACTTGATAGGACCGGGAAGCCACTCACACCTGGTGGACGGAGCGGGGATGCATCACTTTGTAACCAGACAAGAGGAGTTCCCTGTGTGTGCTCATGATCTCATCACTCCCACAGCGTCTTGACATTCTCATGATGGGTGGGCTTACCCCGAGCAGTTGGGGTTAAAAAGGGGACACTTGACACTTTACACTTAAGGTTTCACCGCAAAATATTTAGTTTAGGCCTTTTTTCACCATGGCAACCATGAAAAATGTACATTATCTATACATTATTATTATTATCTGAGAGAAAATACGTAAGAGATGCATATACATGCACGCACAGATGAAAATGCACGCACATAAACACACACACACACACATACGTGCACTTATATGCAAATAGCATTGAGAAAATGTGAAGTGAATGAGTTCAGAGCGGCCGCCAGACTGACTGCCGGAGTGTCCTTGAACCAACCTAAGCTTAGCACTTCCTTGTAAACCTCCTTGTTATTGAGAAGCCAGTGAATCTCTCTGACTTAATGCTAAGAGGCTAGGAGCGACCGGGCTGCAAATGGCCCTAACTTGAGCTAAGTAGCCTCATCATGCAGCACTCAACTGTGTAACCGAGGGTAAGGCATGTGTGTGTGTGTGTGTGTGTGTGTGTGTGTGTGTGTGTGTGTGTGTGTGTGTGTGTGTGTGTGTGTGTGTGTGTGTGTGTGTGTGTGTGTGTGTGTGTGTGTGTGTGTGTGTGTGTGTGTGTGTGTGTGTGTGTGTGTGTGTGTGTGTGTGTGTGTGTGTGTGTGTGTGTGTGTGTGTGTGTGTGTGTGGACCGAGAACCAAGTCCCTCCAGTGGGTATCTGGAGTACATCCACCCAGGATGAACAGAATATTTATTATTTATAATGTATTATTTGTAATTGGTAGGACGGATTCAAATTTGTATAATAAGTAGAGAATAATCATGTATATAAGAGCGTCTGAGACAAAGCACACTCTACATAAAGAGACAAAAAACACATTTGCCTCCAGCATGATGTACATTTTCAATCAACAAGAGGCCGGGGGAGAGAGGCTTAGAAAGAAAGTGAGAGTGGGAACGAGAACGCACAGATGGAGGGGGCAAGAGAAGAGAGTGTGAGAGAGAGAGGGATCCAATAGAGAGAAAGAGTTAGAGAGAAATTGGACAAGACAGAGAGAGCTAGATAGAAAGAGAGAGAGAGAGAGAGAGAGAGAGAGAGAGAGAGAGAGAGAGAGAGAGAGAGAGAGAGAGAGAGAGAGAGAGAGAGAGAGAGAGAGAGAGAGAGAGAGAGAGAGAGAGAGAGAGAGAGAGAGAAAGAGAGAGAGAGCTAGATAGAAAGAGAGAGAGAGAGAGACAGCGAGAGTGAGAGAGAGAGAGAGAGAGAGAGAGAGAGAGAGAGAGAGAGAGAGAGAGAGAGAGAGAGAGAGAGAGAGAGAGAGAGAGAGAGAGAGAGAGAGAGAGAGAGAGAGAGAGAGCATAGAGAGAGCATAGAGACAGCAGGACGGGCGTTCTCTCGCTCCAGCCAGCGTGGAGATGTGTTTGATCCTTTGCAGGCAGAAGATCAAGACCCTGAAAAGACGCTCCCCATTTCACTCTGCCCCTCCCAAACACCCAGCCCCCTCAAGGGGGTACTACGTTAGCCTGGATTGTTAGCCAAATCCTTCAGATCCCGCCTGTAAAACGCCTGATTCATCTGCCACGGCCTTGAGAATCGCTATAGTATTCCTTTAATCCACTCCGTTCCCTTCTCCAAGCATGCGGCACGGGATCCTCCTCATTAAAATCACCGGAGGCGGTCAATAGAACAGTATAGAGGAAAAAAACCTGGAACAGGCTAAAGAAGCTAACGCTAGCAAGAGTACAGTCT
The DNA here is from genome assembly GCA_900291075.1 of Melanogrammus aeglefinus. Classification (NCBI taxonomy): domain Eukaryota; kingdom Metazoa; phylum Chordata; class Actinopteri; order Gadiformes; family Gadidae; genus Melanogrammus; species Melanogrammus aeglefinus. The sequence goes on along the minus strand of OLKM01001295.1, from coordinate 5,235 downwards.
GTATAAATAATCAAACACTCATTTATCATGAATTTTTGGCCGTTAGAGAATTCATTATTTTAGCTGATGAGTATCAGTTCAATGAATGAATGAATACTTTAATGTTTTCAGCACAAACTGTATTATTGTAGATTATTCTACTTTATAGCAGAATAATCCTATATTATTTGTTAACTAGGTTGTATTACTAGGCCGTAAATGTATGACATTTCCCAACAGGGAGTAAACTGTATGTATTCCAGAAAACCAGACAATGCCAGAAACCCATTACAGTTCCTTTCAAAAGGGTTTGATTGTGGACAGACATTCTGACTCAATAATATCACTGCTGACCCCCATTAACACAAATCAAACCCTGAATGATCCAATCACGTCCCTCCTATTTAATCCCAGCCCTAATATCTGGATATCTTGCTTAACATAGAAAAAAACTAGCACCAAAACACAAAGCAAACTATGAAAGTTTGACAAGCCTCAGTTACATATATTCCTTCATATATATTCAAGTATGTTTTTTGTATGAACATATAGGCACCATTATTTTACGATAATCTGATTTTTCTAGATTTATTTGGACAGAGTATTTCAAGACCAGAGCACCTGCAAGCAGGCTACGAACCAACTAGAGAGTTAGGAAAAGTTAGCAAATGTTAGCAGGCAGTAGCAAGACAGAGTTAGCCAGATAGAGTATACAGTTAGTTATCAAGAGTTTGCCAGAAAGAAAGTAAGCAGAGCTAACAAGCCAGAGGTATCGATAGTCAGCAAGACGGAAAGGTAGCAAAGAGTTAGCAACATAAAGTTAGCAAAGAGTTAGCAACAGAAAGTTAGCAAGAGTTAGCGAGACAGAGTTATCAAGAGTTAGCGAGACAGAGTTAGCAAGAGTTATATTGAGACTGAGTGTTGGCGTGAGTATGTGTGTGGTTCCCAGCTAATTTACCAGAGCCACGTTCCCCGTCCACAGTAGCGACCCTCGGGGGCTGAACCCTTGGTCTCCCTCCTCGTCATCCGACCCCTCCGCCGCCCCCGGGCCCCCCGGCGATGCCCCCTTGTGGACGCGCAGGCAGTTTCCCCCCAGGATGGCTCGCAGCCTCTGGAACAGCAGCACGCTGGTCGCGCACCCCATCACCCCCACGGCAACGGTCAGTCGTTATTGATTATGATAAAAAAATACAACGCCCAATAAAACCCTGCCTGTTCAACCCCAGGTCAGCATGTAGCATGCATGATCATGGGTTTGCAGAAAAACCTTTGCCGGAACAAAACAAGTCACAGCCGGGAGATGAACTCTTGGCAAAGCTTCAACTGTTTTTCCTCCACCTTCTCAAATCTTACTGTTTCTTTCTCTCCGATCCGAGGAGTGATGGCATCTGTCTACTGTCAGGCGGCGGCAAAAATATAGACAGTGCCTCTCAGGTCATCCGGATTTCATTCAGAGCGGAGCCGGATGAGTGAACCGCTGCTGAGCACGCTGGATAGCTGATCCGCTTCAGTCTCCGGGATCCTCCTGGATGGTGCTTTAGGCTCTGGGCTGTTGTGTTTGTGTTGAATTGGAGGTTGTCCAAGATGAAAAGGAAAAACGGATTATCTGGATGGAACGCCGAAAATCCCGAGCGGGAGGTTTCATCTGACCGACCGTGGAAGCCGCACACCGCTGGACGACAGGCGTGTGTGTTTGTGTGTGTGTGTGTGTGTGTGTGTGTGTGTGTGTGTGTGTGTGTGTGTGTGTGTGTGTGTGTGTGTGTGTGTGTGTGTGTGTGTGTGTGTGTGTGTGTGTGTGTATGTGTGAATGTGCGTATGTGTGAGCAGTCCTCAGCAGGGGCGAAAGTGATGAGCGATGAGTGTGCAGAGAGGAAGCTGCTCGTTGAGTCAGAACAGGGCGTCGTCTCTGCCTCTCTCAGTTCTCTCTCCCTCTCTCTCCTTTCTCACTCCTTCCAGGGTGGATGAGGATGCAAAGACACTCACACACATTTTTATCTCCCTCCCACTCTCTCTCCCTTTGTCTCTTTCCCCATCTCCCATTCTCTTCCTGTCTCTAACAGCGTTACTCTCGCTCTCTCTCTCTCTTTCCATCTTTCTCCCTCTCTCTCCCTCTCTTTCCATCTTTCTCTCTCTCTCCATCGCTCTCTCACAGACCCACATGCACTCTCTGCCGGTCTCTCATCCCTTAACAGCGCTTCTCTTTCTCTTCCTTAATGGGATCCGTCTTCCTCTTCACTCTATCACGCTTATTCAATCATGTCACTCAACCTCTCTCGTCCTCTCAGTCAACCTTGCGCGCCCTGTCTCTCTCTCTCTCTTTCATTGACCTTTGTCTCCACATCAGGTTTTCCCTCACAGCCGTTTTGTCTCCCTGCCACTCAGCCTCTCTCTCTTTCTCGCCCATATTTCTCCTGCTTAGCACATTCGCCTCAATGCCCAGACTGTAACGTGCTCTGACGGCCAACCCACACCCACTGTATGAACCCACGCCCAAATGTATGGACCTTGATTCGGACCGACTGTTGTCTGTTTGTCTCTCCCTGTTTTTTGCCTTGCATTGGTCAAAGGCAATCTCTCTAAGGTCTCTCTTTCTTTCCATCCGTCTGGTCTGTAGGTCTGCCCCAAGACGTACAGGTCGATTAAGTCAAAGGCCACTAACACTAATCACTCACACTACTGAGGATTGCCATGTCCACATTAACCCCCTTTTTATTGGCGTGAGTTGGTCGAACAAAGACGGCAGTGCAGGACAACCAGGACAAACCTGGCGTCTTATGTAGAGATGTCAGACGGAGGTCTGACGCCATGGCAACCCTAACTGTAAACTGTTTAAGATTCCAGATAGAAATACTTTTTATTGAAAAAGTTTTCTCAACTGTTTATGTAAATATTACAGGGAGTGTATCATTGTTGCCAAGAGGGAACAAGATTAAATATATATACATTTTAAGTAACTAAAGAAAAATGATGCATACATAGCCCTGGGGAGCATGAATAAATGCTTTGATAACGCTATTGAACCGTCTCAATTTTGAAAAACATTGCTTTTCTCAAGTTATTGTCTCCAACAACCTCTCATAGGTTAGATTTATGTAAACAACAAAATAAAAACTCAATAAGTGTACACTTATTGAGTTTATAGTTGTATTGCTTCACCTTTCTCTGTTACTTTTCCTTATTCGAAGCAGCCAGGAGTTTAACGCGACAAATAAAATGCGGCTTGATTCTGGGCAACGACCCCATAAAGCCAGCTCCTGCATCACACCCCGCTCCCCAGACGACGCTCTCATCTAATGAAAGACTCACAGAGTCCAACTGCACTCACAACATTGACCTCTGCAGCGCGCGCACACACACACACACACACACACACACACACACACACACACACACACACACACACACACACACACACACACACACACACACACACACACACACACACACACACAAATAAGTAAATGCATATGCATATGGAAAATATGCTTTGTCACTATACAGGATGCTGCGTCACTATCTAAAGTGCTGCGTCACTAGTTAAAGTGCTGCATCACTATTTAAAGTGCTGTGTCACCATCCCCTCTGGCTCCTCCATGATTGGCTGAGGTGACAACCTAAGTTGTGTTCCTGAATCCTCGAACGCCAGACTTCCGAGTCGAAGATTCGAAGATCTCCCAGCTTTCTTGTGGCATTTCTCGAAGGCACACCCCCTTTTTGTCTTCATCTTTCGAAAATCTGTCATAGTAGACCGAGCCGGTGATTCAACAAAATGGCTGCGCCCGTGAAGTGATTTTATTTTTTTGTATTTGTACCACGTACGTCATTTTAATGTTGATTTTAAATGCTCTTACACACTTGACTCCATTGCTACTTCATTCCGGTCACCAATTTGTACATTGCATGGTCTTGCTGAGCGTGCAATACAATGTAAAGTTGTGTTGTTGTTGTTTTTTTCCGTGCTGGTTTGCTAAAGAGGCTAATGTGGCTGGAGTCTGAGGATTCAGGAACACACCATGACTGCCAAACAGGAACAAGGCCAAGAATCAGAAGGAGCAGAAAGGGGAGTACAAATATAAGGTTTATTAAATTGGAATTAAAGGTTACCTGAGTAAGAATCAGTGATGTAATCTCTGCCATTACTGAGCTCTTTGACTTTTGACATAAGTGAAGGAGAGAGAAGATGAAGGGTTAATTTATTGAGTGGTACCACAACCTGTTCATATATCGGCAATTGAATGTGACATGAAATCCTACACATAGTCCCTCTAATACAACTCATTATAAATACAAATAACAGTCCCACCATCAATAAAAACACTTCACCAATTTGAACAATATGTTGAAATAAATTCCTAATTTGGAAGCTGCAGTTGAATGCTGAATTGGTATGAAGTTGGGATGCATTCCGACTTTGCGTTGACTCATGTGGCCTCGACACTAAGCCATCTTTTCTTCTGGGAAACCATGACAACTAGAAATAGGACAGTTGGGATTCTAAAGGGAGAGAGGGACAGAGTGAGAAAAATAGAGAAGCGGGAGAGAGACAGAGAGAAAGAGACAGAAAGAGAGAAATAGTTCTAAACCTAATCAAGGAAAAAACAAGTGTTGAAATTGACATTCTAAACCGAGAAGGACACGTCGTTGGTGTAAAAAAATCTTATTTTGTGGACACACACAACACAATCTTATTTTGTGGACACACACAACACACTACACACACACACACACACACACACACACACACACACACACACACACACACACACACACACACACACACAAACAGCTCTATCCTTCACAAGAACGTGCAATAACCTGTGAAACATGACGTGTACACCCCCTCGCCTGCCACCTCTTCTTCTATGGTACCTGTCTGTCTTATTCATTGGTGTCTTGTTTTTTTATTTTTTTTTTTCTTGTTCTTTTTTTCTTTGTTCTTATATGTCTTGCTTTTGAGGTTTTTATCACTTGATCTCCATTACATCTACCAAACAGCATCACTATGATGGGGGGGGGGGGGGGGGGGAATGTGGTACTGCTGCCCCCTATAGGTTGAATCTGACACTGCAGCAACAAAAGCCTATTATTTTGTTTTTTACCTCATTCTTTCCAAGTCAATCCTTGATATGTCCAGGTCACGTTTTCATGCGACTTTATTGTAGCTGAATGCTTATGTAGGGTTTTGATGTAATGTGGTTTGGTTTAATGTAATTTAGTGTACTGTTATATCAACGCAATTATAATGTAGTGTCATGT
>OLKM01001294.1:147715-149827 GCA_900291075.1 Melanogrammus aeglefinus | reverse complement strand
GGTCTATATTGCCAATGCAGCAATCCTCTCAGTGCGGTTTTTCAGCCTCAGCGGGGGGGGGGGGGGGGGCGGGTTCATGATCACAGGAAGAAAGTGAAGAAGAACGAGGCCCCGGTAAAACGAGGAAGAGCGACACTTTTTTTCTTTAATCCAACGAGATTACTCCCTGACACGCAGATAATGAGATAAGATCACAGCAGCAGAGTGGTACTAGTCAGACACTACCTAGAAGACAATAGATGATTAATATCAGCCACACACAGCAGTGTGTCTCCGACGGACAAACAGATTATCCTAATCCCTCCGAGAAGAGAGAGTGTGGAGACCAAGGGGCAGAATCAACAGATTGAAATCGGGTTGTGCGGAATAACCAGCACTCGATTTGAGGGGGGATGGCATCCCCCTTTGGAATTAAAATGATCAAAATCATCCCCCTTCTGAAACAGCCATCCCCCCTTCCCGTCCCTTGTTATTTTATTAATTAATATGGGTGTATATTATATATATATTATATGATTATAACTATTTCATTTATTTTTTGCGCATATTGAGTAGGCTAAAGTACTATGGACGAGGGGCACGTGCACACACCTATTGAGGTCACTGACGTGACCTCAATATCAGTCATTTTCTAATATCAATGAATTGCTGTAGCTGATTGTTTTCATTGCATATGAGTGCAACGCGCATTACCGCTCCTCGCACGTGACAGTCAGTCACTGCACACACGCATAGCGAGGGTCTGGGAGGAGTCGTTCGCGAATCGTTCGTTCGGCCTGGGTTCCGGTGGCGGTGAATCGCATCATGGAATGCACGCCATTGCACGGTTCTCAGCTGAGTCAGCCAGACTCAGTGGAGTCCGTGCTACCGGAAACTCGTTCGTTCGTTCAGTCGAGTTTCCGGTGAATCGTGGTGAACGAGACGAACGAGAGAAAGGAACCGGTTCGCTTCGTTTCGAACTGTTTCAGTTCGTTCGTTCTAAAGATTCGTTCATTCGAACCGGTTCGTTCGCGAATGAGCCAACACTACATAGCATGCATGGAGCACCCGTAGCGCGGAGATCTTCATATCATTCTGCCTAGGCAAACCTTATATATATTATAGCTAAAGTGAAATAAAATAAACGGCTCGCGGTCGGGAGCCAGCCGACTCCCATCGTTCGCTTCTCAAAGAGCCGGCTCTTTGAACCGGCTTCGTTCACTAAACTCTAACATTCTCATTCCACAACCGTTACCAGACAGATGCCGGTTGCATGGAGTCGCAGACATCGCTCCCGCATGCAACTCTGTCCTGTTTGCTCCCTTTCATTCCCAACCGTGACCCACGCTAGGCTCCCTTCTCTGCCGATCGCATTAAAAAAAATAAGAATCCTTAAATGTTAATTAAAAATGTTTTCAAATCCTTAATTGTGATGCATGCCTCCGAATCGTGTGATGCGTCCGATTAGCTGCATTTTTGGGATAAAATAAGAGCCATGCCAGTAGTCATTGCTCTTATTTCATCCCAAAATATATATAATAATATAATAATAATAAAAAAAATTATCAAACTGTTAAAGTCTGTTACTTCATTACACGAAGCGTACACTTGACTTTCTTATTGCTTAACCCTGTTGGGTTATAAACTTTATTAAACTTTAGCGTGTAAGTTATATTCAGTTCGGTCCGGTAACTCCGGTGGTGTCACTTCAAAACATGTCCGTGTGTAACACTGAACTGAATAAAGGTTCCTAACAACAATTCCTATTGTTACAAAACCGTTGGTCTCCCACCATATGCGCTGTCATCAGCACAAATTATCTCTCCCTTAAGGTTAAAACCCACCATCCCCCCCCGGCTTTCCTTTACAACTCCACCACTGGGAATAACACATCATGCAAGGGGAATTAAAGCGATTGGGTCAGAAGAAAAAGCACATTTCCTTTCGGCGCTGAGGGGTGTGGGTGTTTGTGCGGCTGCCAGTGGAGACGGAAACCACAAGATTGGCAAACAGGCCACAATTGGGTCACCTGTTATAAATACAATATTTTGGCGGTCTAACATCCTTCCTTCCAGACGGAAACAGATCTTATTGGTGTTCGGAGCGGACTTTCTGTAACGGTGCAGGTTTCTT
>OLKM01001294.1:132715-142715 GCA_900291075.1 Melanogrammus aeglefinus | reverse complement strand
TAGAGGCAAGGTTTGGCGAGCAGGGATTATTGATAAACCACCTGACACGCTAACAGCAGCGGCGCTGATGACGCCGCCTCATGAATCATTCACACGCACCACAGCGTGAATCCGAGTTCCTGCAGCTACGAAAACGCTTTCAGAGATCCACACACAACACTAACGCACAGCACTTAAACAGCCCCTTGATTAAATGAGGGCATCGTCTTATTTCAGTGGGGTTTCTTAATCGCACACAGCACACAAACACATCAGTGTGCAATTTGGCGTTAACCAGCACACCCGCGTACGTGTGTGAACATAAAGCGTTCAAATGAGGAGATGGGGTTTTAATAGGTACTGGAGGAGAGTCGTTTTCCAATCTAGCAGCGTGCCAGTGCGGCGTCTCTCATGTCGAGTGTGAGTCTATAACTGTATGTTTGTTTTAGAACGACGTCACTCAGCATTGAGTGATCAGACGTTACGCCCAAAGTGCCGTAGAATCGTCGGTGTGACCAAGACTTTGTTGTGGCTAAGAGAGGAGGGCCGTGATGTGTTTAGGGCTTGAGGAATGTGTTCAACCATAGTTAGGACATGAAAAGAACAAAAAACTCTCGCTCCGAGTAACAATGTGACATCCCTTCCCCAGAGGAACCTCCAGGCTGCAATTTATCTCTAAAATATTACGGCGGTGACAGCCACACCAGAGAGCCCCGCCCGAGAGGGACTGCACGCACGGCAACAGACGCCTGGGCGCGCGCACGCACACACACACACACACACACACACACACACACACACACACACACACACACACACACACACACACACACACACACACACACACACACACACACACACACACACACACACACTCAAACACATGCACGCTTACAGAAATGCACAAATACACGCTTACACGCGTGCACGCTTACACACATGCACGCTTACACATGTGCACGCTTACACACATACACATGAGCATGCTGAGGTGGGTCCAGACCATCAGAGTTATTTCAGTGATGTGAGCAGCATTTAAACGCACTCCTGAGAACGAAATACCTGATAGACCTCCCATCCAACAATCAATAAGATTGTTTTGTGTTTTACTGCAAAATACTGTCGGGCAGATTCAGTTAAACGGGTTCAAATCATATAAACTGCTCCACTCAGGGGGTGTTAGGGTTAGTAAGGGGTGGCCACCCCCTATCACCCAAAGGGGCCCCTACCACCCCCAGACCCCTACCATCCAGGGGCCCCTACCATCCGGGGCCCCCCAACCTCGAAGCACCCCCCCCCCCCCCCCCCCACTATATATGTGGCCGGTTGTTAGCGACCACAGTTGCTTGTCTGGGAGACGTGAATATCCTTTCAGGAAGCCCGGCAGAACCCAAAGTGGGGGCGGGCCCCGCCTTATATTTTCTGTTGACTCTCACAGAAGGCTTCGCACTGCAGCAGGGTAATGGGCACCGAGGGGCCCGGGGCCGGGGGCCACGCGGGGGGGGGATAAACGGGCTGCAGAGAGAGAGCAAGCCCCACTGTGTCTGTACTACTGCAAGGGAGAGAGAGAGAGAGAGAGAGAGAGAGAGAGAGAGAGAGAGAGAGAGAGAGAGAGAGAGAGAGAGACAGGGAGGGATAAATATAAGGAGAGAGGGGGAGGCGGGGGAGGCGTCTCCCGCTGCGTCGGAGGCGAGGATGTGAACGGGGGGAGAGCAGCCCATTGGACGGCTGACACACACAAGCCCTCCACGAGGATGAATCACGACCCCGGCCGCTCTCTGCCTCGACGGGCTCCGCGTGCCTCTGCACACCGCTCCCTCCTCTCGCCGTGGCGCGGACGAGCTCCTGCGACTCAACCGGGCTCCTCCTAGCTGATTGGTTGTTAGATTTGGCACTGAAACGGGTTAGGGTTAGGGTAGTAGTGGCCTTAAAAAAAAAATTTGTTCGGTTCCGGTTTCCGACCGACCCTGTCAATTTATGTGCGACCCAATTTATTTTATGTGCTTGGGGAAAGAAAAAATAAAAAGTTATTTTTTTCTCGATGCAAACTATAATTACGTTTTTGCACAGCTCCTCTTTATTCTGTACATGGATGAGCGCATTCTCTCATTTTTAAATGAAAACAACCAACCTATCGTTCGCTACTGCTGGAAAAAATAAAATAAAAAAATAAAATAAATTCCCTGCCTAGCCATGACCTCAACCGACAACCAACAGGAACCTAACTTTTTTTAGGCCTTAGGGTTAGGGTTAGGGTTAGGCACTTGTCACTGTTTGCCGTGGAGGGATTACATTGTAGAGAGTTGAAAACACCCTGCGTCGAATGAAGACGCACAAGGACACCCTTTGCGTCAGCAGTAAAAAAAACGAACTTGACGAACTCGGAGGGAAACTTCGTTGCCCTAACTGTTCCCTACGATCTTATGTAGCCTTGCATGGCTGACGCCGCCGTCTGGTGTGCGAAAGTGTGCAAGAACAGGTAAACATAATATAATCTCACACATTGTAAAGCACTTTGAGTGGCCGCTGGTAAGAAAAGTGCTGTATGAATGCCATCCAATTGCCGTTTACCATTTCACGCAGCCCCACTGCGTAGACGACCCCTCTATTCAGGAACGCCGTCGTCTACCCACGCTCCCAGTCATGGCTGCCTTGCTGCCTCTAGCCCCTCTCAGCGTTCTGCTGGCTACACCGAGCAGGCTGCCCGCGTGCCCGTGGGCCTGCTCCAGAAGCGGTTCTGCTCCGGCCCCGCAGTGCGGTTCAGTGGGTTTGGCTAGCGGCCCGGTGAACCAGGGAGAGCGTGGCATAAGGTGAGCCGTCTCTGGCCTCCCCGGCCGACGCTTCGAGAGGCGCGCGGAGCCGCCGCTAACTAACCCTGGCCGTCACGAGGCTCCCGGACAAATCGCCTGCCTTCTGTCCTCCTCCGGCCCCCTGCGGTGTTTAAAGCCTCCTGCCCGGGCCCCTGCGGGCACAGGCGCCGCGTTCCCGACCATCTGGAGGTGCTGCCAGCGAGGAGGAGAAGGAGAAGGAGGACGAGGAGGAGGGAGGAGGAGTCGTGGCCCGCGGGCTTTTGGGCTCTTTGAGGCAGACACTCCTAACTAACCAGCACCTGCTCCTGAACGACGTGTTTGGATAAGATACGATTTGGTTCCTGGCTCTGGGCGGCTGGGTCTGCTGGATGAGTAGTGATGCGGTTTGGGCCCCTGCAGCGGTGGAACGAGCTCCCTGCCGATGTCAGGACCGCAGAGTCGCCGCACCGGCGTCCGCAAAAAGCTCTAGACTCACTTGTTCAGAGTTCACCTAGACTCTGCATAGCCTCCCCCCCCCTGGCACACTTATTGTATGTTGTCCATCCTGGCACTTAATGTGCGCACTTATTGTGTGTTGTACGTCCTTGCATTTCGATGAACATCCTTGCTGTACCGACAGCGATATATTGTTTCTCTTTCTTTTGACAAATGTGCCTTGTTGTGAGTCGCTTTGGAAAACAGCGTCTGTTAAATATATGTGTTAATGTAGTGATAAAGGGATCATGCTAAAAATGATGTCGGTGAAATGTTATCCACGTTGCGGTAAGAAGGAGGTAACCTAGCTTTAATTACTTTGTAGTCGTGCGCTGTACGTTTAGGACTGGGTCACGCTACAGCGAGCTGCGATAGGCAGTGGGAGTGATCAGCTATATTAGGCTGTCAAGTTGGATAATCAATTGGGAGACTTAAATATAGCAGACTCAAAAGCATCTGCTAAATGCCCTAAGTGTAAATGTAAATGTAAACGTTTTAAATGTATTTTAAACTCCTTAACTGTTTCCATGCATGAAGAGGCGACTAATGAGAGAATTATCTATTTTTCCATTGACTTATGGGGACGTCAAGGTGGGTGTGGGTGTGGGGAGGATTTTTACAAACTTTAACGGAAAGAAACTGAGAATTCAAACACTTTGTACTCAGATCCCTGATCGCAATGCGTTTGTGTTTGGAACGGAGGCTAACAAAGACGTGAGCTACGACATAACAAAGTGGTGCCTATTGTTGGGAGATATCAGCCTCTCCATAGTGGAGCCAAGGACGGTGGTTTGCGCCGCACAGATGATGATTATTGCCTTTGTAAATACAATATGTTGCTTTACCACCCATACGACTCCTAGTACTACTTATTCTAGTACTACTACTCATACTATCACTACTATAACTACTACTACTACAACAATAATAATAATAATAATAATAAATATTTTATTTTGAATATGATATTATATATCTTTTGCAGATAAAGGTATGTTGCGGCATCACTTTTCCTACTTTTCTATTTCTACTAATACAACACTCACCAAAAGCAGGATAACATTCAAAAACCTTCTCAAAGACTAACGTTAAATGCAACTAACTTACCGACTTCCTGATTCTGCTTGGCTCAGTAATCAAGCCTATTGTCCACACCTGGTGAGTGAACCTACCTTCAACCGCCACTGACAGCAACAACAGAGTTAAGGGTTCGGGTTAAAGTTAGCAAACCCCACTCGTTTCTGTACTCACCAACAGCAGGATAACATGCATCCTAACCCTAACGAACCCTAAAGACAAACGTCAAATCAAACATTGTTTTATTTCCTTTGTAAATATAACATGTCGCTGTACCACCTCCCCTATCCCTAGTACTACTACTCCTTCTTCAACCGAAACAACGACCGCTACTGCATCAATAACAATCATAAACATTGTGTTTCCGCGGACAGGATGTCATTTCACAGCCCATTATTTCACAGGTGGTTTTATGTGGAGGCCGCTGCCTGGCCCCGCTCCCGCTGTAATTCTCCGGCTGCCGGGAGACAGTGCTCTAATCTGATCCAGGCTCCTCTCTGTGCGCCTGCTGCGGCTGTAATTCACGGGGACGTGACTCAGATAGAGAGGGGATGTCGCTGTCTTCCTCCCCCAGGGGGTCCGATCTGCCACCATCACCCGCTCTGCTGCCTTAGCTACCTGGACCATCAAAACGCTTCGGTGTCCAATGGACGCGCACCGCTACACCGTGTCCCTGGCAGCTCCCTGTGTGTGTGTGTGTGTGTGTGTGTGTGTGTGTGTGTGTGTGTGTGTGTGTGTGTGTGTGTGTGTGTGTGTGTGCTTGTGTGTGTGTGTGTGTGTGTGTGTGTGTGTGTGTGTGCGTGCTTGTGTGTGTGTGTGTGTGTGTGTCTGTGCGTGCGTGTGTGGGGGGGTGTGTATGTGTATGGTGCGTGCGTGTGCGTGAATGTGTGCATATGCGAGCGCATGTGTGTGCGCGTGTGTGTGTGACAGAGACATTAATAGCAAAGTACTTTAAGTGAAAGTGGTTGGGAGGCCATTATCAAAAAGTCCATTTACTATTAATAAGTGTCATAAAAAGGCTTCCACTTGAGTCTAGAAGCCTGGCTGAATAAATGTGAAATATATAGGAATCAAGTATAAATCCCAAATCCTACTAAAAGGCTCATTAAATGACCGTCACATATTACTCATGTGAAGTGTGCTGATCCAGGCTGTCGATATCCATAACCCTGTGTGTTCGCCCCCACAGGCGAGACAGTCAACAGTGTTGACGTTGAATGAATAGGAAGACATGATCTGATATCTCTGTCTGAATGTACACACACACACACACACACACACACACACACACACACACACACACACACACACACACACACACACACACACACACACACACACACACACACACACACACACACACACACACACACACACACACACACACACACACACACACACACTGATTCACGCACGCACACACGCACGCACACACACACGCACGCACGCAAGCAAGCACGCACGCCCGCACGCACACACACACACACACACCCAAGCACACGTGCACGCAACCCACACACATATATACGTCGGCTAAATGCCTTAAATGATGTCAAAGGATCACCAGCAGCAGGTGGTGCGTTCTGAAGACATGTGTCTCATGTCCGTCTGGGGTCCCGCCCGGAAACTGCGAGCGCATTAGAGAGGAGGGAGGATCAAGTGGGAGGGTTCGGGGGGGGTTAGATGAGGCTCCTCAGCTCACAGACAGGGGGGGAGGGAGTACAACCAACTGTGGGTCTGTCAGCTGTGATTGACAGGGAGGGGGGGGGGGGAATGTGATGCTGAACGCTCACTAGATATCCCAGCCTCTCCGCCGCCATGCCAGGTGTGGGATTTCTCCGAGGCGCGACGGGGAGATGATTGATGATTTCTCAACAATAACAAACCGGTGGGCCCTCTGGGATTTATGAACACCCACAAAAACAACTGTTACCCGCGATGGGAGTCATGGGACGCACGCAGTTAGACCCCCTGTGGGTTCCTGTGATGTCACTCGACGACCTAAACACCGTCGGTGGTGATGTCACATGGGGGGGCTACGCACCATTGCTTCCTGTGATGTCACAGGAGTGCCCAAACGCCATCGGCTCCTTCCTGTGATGTCACACGAGCATCTAAGGCCCAATCCCATTTCTACCCCTTACCCCTTCCCCTTACCCCTCCCCCCTTCCCCTTACCCCTCCCCCCTTCCCCTTACCCCCTCAAAACAAGGGCGAGGGGTAAGGGGAAGGGGTAAGGGGTAGAAATGGGATTGGACCTAAACCACCACTGTTTCCTGTGATGTCATGTCAACAACAACAACAATGATGTCACGACCGTGACCAAAGTGCTACTGGATCCGTTTGAACCCCCACCACTCATGCCGGTGATGATGTCACTCACAACACACAACACACAACACCCCCTGTCCCTTCTGATCCCACTGAAGGGGCCCCCGGGGGGGGCCCCGACAAAACAAACAAACCCTCTGGATCCGGTGACGGCAACACTATGGATATGGCGCATACCAGGGCCGTTGCTAGACCAAGAGCTGTACTGGGGCACATGCCCCCAACTCCCAATACACTAATGTGAGCACAGTAGGAAACAGACGGCTACAGAAGGGTATGTACAAGCTCGAAAATCATTATTGTCATACTGTAGGCTATATTAAAGCACTGGTAAAGGTAAAGAATCAAAGATAGATTCATGAGTACTGGTCAATGATATTTATTTAAACACATACACACCTCAAACATTTACAAACAATGCGATCCTCTTACTGCAACCATTTAAGATAAGAAAGACTCTATTCGCTACCCCAACCTCAATCCACATTTAAAATATGTATTTCAGGATAATTAAGTAACTAACAAACAAATAAACCAAAAGTCTCTTCATGACCATCACCTCTTTGTGACCTTCACCTTTATATCAAAGCAGTATTATGCAGGATGCTCCCTTTAAAGGAAAGTGGTGCCTTAGGCTAACAAACTCTAACAAGACGGTAAAATCTAAAATGCACGTGTATCCTTATTTACAAGCTGTGTGGAAACAGCATACGTTTGGCAGAACGACATGGACTAAAAATATTTCTCCCCTAGGTCACAGATATCCTCCTCCATGTTCTGAATAGTTTTACATCTAGCCCGCCAGAGCCCTGCCCCTCTCTGCCCCTCTCTCCCCCTTTCCTCCCCCTCTCTCCTCCCTTTCTTCTCCCCCCATCCTCCCCCATCTCACCCCTCTCTCCCCTTCATCTCCCCCTCATTTCCTTGCGTCTCTCTCTTCTCTCCTCCTCCTCCTCCTCCTCCTCCTCCTCCTCCTCCTCCTCCTCCTCCTCCTCCTCCTCCTCCTCCTCCTCCTCCTCCCTGCCCCTCAATTAGTGTAGCAGCCACTAGCCAGCAGCGTCCACATAGGCCTAAGTACACTCACCGCATGCGTTTCATGGGCTTTCCAACTGAACAACAGGGAAGCTTACCTTTTTCAGTATAGACCAAACTGAAAGGCAAAATTGATATGTAATTCCATCCAAGGCAAAAACCAGTCAGATAGCCTATTACAGGTTGTTTTTTGAAAATTATGAAACTATTGAATTTACCGTAGGGTGTTATAAGTCATCCTGGCAATGCTGCAGTTCCTTGTAACTTAAATACTAAAGCCTTCATACTGACTTTTAGTGACTTTTAATATAGCCCACTCTGATTCTGTAGATTATGAAAGAACATTTTCAAATGCAGCAAACTTATTTAAGCTTGCAATTAAACCATTGATCAAATCAAAGCACGTCATTAAAAAAAGGGGCTGACGACGCCTCATACAAACAGACATACAGACACACACACATAAAGACACGCACAAACACACATACAGACATACACACACTTGCGTACACAACACACATACACACACACACACACACAAATACACATGCAGACACACAAAAACGCGTGCACACATACACACAGACAAACACACACACACTTACACAAATACAGACACACACACACACACACACACACACACACACACACACACACACACACACACACACACACACACACACACACACACACACACACACACACACACACACACACACACACACACACACACACACACACACACACACACACACACACACACACACACACACACACACACTTACATACACACACACACACACACACACACACACACACACTTACATACAGACACACACACACACACACACACACAGACACATACAGACACAAACAGAAACACCATTGATCAGGACCAAACTGCCCACGTTATGACAGCACAGAGGCCGAGGGGACCGGACAGCCCACCCAAAAGGAAGTGAGCGGGGGGAGCGGGTCCGAGCGCGGGGGGAGCTGCTCGCGGTGTCAGATCAGGGGTTGTCACGGAGACGGTAATACCGGGGTTTCACGGCGGCCATTAGGTCCATCATTGATCCCGGGGATGAGAGACAGGTCCGTGGATGCCTGTGTCAGCTGAGGACACGACGCACAAGGGAGCGAGATCAAGGAAGCTGGGTTTATAGAAGGACAGGTCGGCTCGCTCTCTCTCTCTCTCTCTCTCTCTCTCTCTCTCTCTCTCTCTCTCTCTCTCTCTCTCTCTCTCTCTCTCTCTCTCTCTCTCTCTCTCTCTCTCTCTCTCTCTCTCTCTCTCTACTTGAACAGTATACATACTAGCAGTAGTGATAGAAATATTTGACTAGTTATAGTGATACTCGATCTCTCTACTTGAACAGTATACATACTAGCAGTAGTGATAGAAATATTTGACTAGTTATAGTGATACTTGAACAGTTCACATACTAGCAATACTGCCAGTAATACTTGACAAGTATACAGACTAGCAGTAGTGATGGTCACAGTAGTGAGAGTGGGGACTAGGAGCTGGGAGTATAAGCAGCAGTATTTCATCCCTGATGGAATATTGTCATAAAGGTTAGCCCGGGGACATACAGGAAACAAGCATCTCTTAAAGTCTTCCGTCTGCGATGTGCCCACAAGATTGTGGTAATACTAATTGGGAATTAGATTAATGTCCCACAATAGGAACAAAGTTGGGGGAGGGAAGGTTATTGAAAAGCTGCCAGAAAGTTCCAGAGAGTATAATATTATAGGGGGCCAAGTCAATATTTCATCAGCAGAGTGCATTTTATTATGCATACATTTCACTCCGGCAGGACCTCTGTCACCAAGCATGTGATCTGCCAAACACACGCGTACTCACACACATACAGACATACATACAGAACCGTGTACACACACACACAAACACACAGACTCACAGACACACACACAGAGAAACTCACACTCACACACACGCACAGACACACACAAAGACACACACACACAAACACATGCACACACAGACACACACTGCCACGTCGCCTATAGGCCTTCACACAAAGTGCTTTCCACATTACCCACGATGCATTTCATCGCCGTGTGTTTATTTGAAAGTACATCACGGGAAAAGCAATAAAAAGTTGAGTTTGAGTGTTCGGATGAAAAGTGTTGATCATTGGCTTGTCAGAGGTGTGTACACGTGCCTGTGCGAGCGCAAGAACGACGTGCATGCGAATGGTCACACACGTGGACGCATCCGCGTGTGTCCGTGTCCGCCTGTGTGTGTGTCCATGTGTGTGTGAGTACGGTTGTGTGCGTGCT
>OLKM01001294.1:117715-122715 GCA_900291075.1 Melanogrammus aeglefinus | reverse complement strand
GGAGAAGGGGAGGTTGCTTTCAAGGAAAAGGTCAAATAATGTAAATATGGACGTGGTGGTGGTTGTTTGAGGCCATCCACCACTCGAACATGTTCAGGTCCTCTCCTCTTCCTCGTCTACTTGATCACAACACGTCATACATGTGCGTTGTTCTAAATCATACAGTACAGGGTATGGGTCAGGGTCAGGGTTAGGGTCATGGTTAGGACCCGGGTCATGGTGAGGGTTAGGGTCAGGATTAGGATCAGTGTTAGGGTCAAGGTTAGGGTTAGGGTGAGGGTCAGGGTTTGAGTATTTCAAATTAATCGAATTCAGAAGAGCTTTTTGAAAATTTCAGTTTTGCTGTCAGAAAAAAACAGCTGTCAGAGAAATATTTCTCTCCTTTTACTTTCTTTCAAAATTGTTTCCACATTAGAGTGAATCATTGGCCTTTGTGGATAACACCGATCTGATGATGAAACTTTAAAACCATCTTTCCTAGCTTCACAAAAACATACATTTCCAAAATGCGGCAGAGCACCATTTAGCGCCATGAATATAAACAAACCCGTTTGTTAGCGTTAGCTCAAACCGTTAGCCCTAGCATGATTGTGCCACTTCTACCATTTCAGAACGGCGCGCTCCTCACCGTCCTCCGAGGGCTGATCCATCACAGACGTCTCGAATCAAGTAAGTCTGCTAATAGATCCATTAACTAATTAGTGTTCAAACCAAGGCTGCCACCGCGCTGATTGACCAAAGTGCTCCTGCCATTGATTACATTTGTTGAGGAAAGGGCTCGGGCACGCTCAATGTCAATCGGTGTTAATGTTAAAGAATGTTATTTTGGGCAAAAGATATTGGGGAAAGGGATGGTTAAGGGAAGCCGGGGTTGGTGGCTGGAGGCTGCCAGGGGCTTCGGAGCGTCTCCAAACCGGATCGCCGTCCGCCTTCAGCCGGGAGGGGGGGGGGGGGGGGGACTAGCAGGACCCCCATCACCTCGGGGGCTGCCGCTCGGACTCTTTGCCTCGGACTCTGTCTGTGTCTGAACCTCGGTAAAGTGTCCCTTTAGCTCTGGGACCTCATAGCTGGCAGGCGCGCCCGTGGCCAGCTATGAGGTCACGGAGGTCCGGGCTTCGGTCGTTTTTATTGAGTGATTAAAATATAATCCGTGCAACTGTACGCGAATTCAGCCGTTGAGAACTTCACCGGGATGAGTAGAGGCTTACTTTGGTTTAGACTTGTTACTCTGTGTCATCCATGTGACGTGTGCGAGAGCCAAGCACCCCCACCCCCCCACAACAACAACAAAACTGAACCCCCCCCTCCCCCACTTCTCCCCCCCTCTCAGCCCTCTTGTCCCTCCCTCCCTCCCCTCCCCCTCCTCCCTCACCTCCCTCCCTCCCTCCCCTCTCCTCCCCTCCCCCCTCCTCCCTCTTCTCCCTTCCCTCCCTGCCGCCCTCCCCTTCCTCCCCTCCTCCCACTCCTCCCTCCCTCTCTCCCTCCTCCTCCCAACTCCTCCCACCTCCTTCCCTGCCTCCCTCCCTCCCCTCCCTCCCTCCCCTCCCTCCCCTCTCTCTCTCTCTTCCACCTCCCCCCTCCCTCCCCATACCCCATCTTCATTTCCAGACCCTGGCCACGGCTCTGAGAGAGGGGCGCTTGTATTAAGACGTCGTCGAGTAACGCTATGGTAGCCAGAGCCGACTAAAGGACTTGTGGAAGCTGCAATTAATTGATGTATGAGAGAAAACAGGAAGCGCAGCTCATTTGTAAGTCACACTGTTAAATTATGAGACTAATGATGTTGTGGGATTAGCGCGCCGAGCACAGCAGTGGGTGATATGAGTCAGGGGTGTGATGCGCTGATAGGTTACGTCTGACTAATGTTGGACCACATTGTATCAGGGAAGCATTAAAAAAACAGGAGAAAGGAGGAAAATGAATGAAGGAAATCGCACGAGTAATTTAGCTTGGAACTCAATTATTAATGCCAATTATTATTCTGAGGGGAAGACGTTGAACGGTCGATGCCGGGCCAAGGCTGTTTGCAGCTGAATGCAACAGCACATATAGTATTTGTTAATGGTATAGGATCGCAGAGCACTGTGTTCGCAGAGGAACGTTACCGTGGAGATAAACACAAGCCTTCCCCTCCGCAGAACGACCCACGGTCTCCTCACGAAAAGGAAAACGCAACAATTGTTTGATTGATTGATTGATTGATTGATTGATTGATACTTTAATAATCCCAGGGGGAAATTATTTTTGTCACGAACTCCAGATATACATACACAAATATTAAGAATAAAATATAATATAAAATATTATATTATATATTATACATATATAGATAATATAAACATATATACATACATAAAAGATAAAAGATTAAAGAGAAAGAAACTTATTTTCTCAAAGCTCTCATTGTGAGGAATTCCGCAAAGCGCCAACATAATTGTAACTGCCGTTCAACGTTTTTGACCTACGACTAAATGAATATATCAGTTCATCCACATGTTGTCCTCTAGGTATTGTTCAGTATCGATGAGCCAAACGAGCCCGGCTGATGGTGAAGTCATTGACAGGAGCATGGCGGCCTGGTGTTTTAACAGCTGCGATCGCTATAACATGTTACTTGTAACACTTCCTTACCAGCTGTCCACCAGGCTTTTTAAAATTCATTGATTGCTGTCAGCATGTTAAAAGAATTAAAAAAAATATGACATAATATACTTCTTCAATGAATGGACTAAACTCACTGAAACTCAGGTCAACTAAGCTGGCATGTACTAATGACCCCTAGCAGCACGGTGTTAAAACGACCGCTAAAATGTGTTACATCTAACACCGTTCCTGACCACTTATCAGCCTCCTCCATCCCTCTAAGGGTGACCGTGGGGCGGAGTTCCTGTTTCTATTATTGATGTCGGCCATGATTGACAACAACGGCAGCTATCCTGTATTATGGTCTGTTACACACAGTAGCTCTGGGAAAAACGTATCGATAAGTCCACTATACTGCGTCCGAATTAAAGGGGTTTTATTCGTTATTTATTTGAGCACATTCGTACGAGTGTGTGTCAATCATTGTATTCAGGTTGAGGGTGAGGACTCTACTTCACTGGGTCTCAGAAAGGGAGGGAGGGAATGTGAGGGTGAATCTCAGCACGAGAGGGAGGCAGGTGAGAGGGTGGAGAACTCTAAGGGCTCTGAATCTCAGAGAGAGAGGGAAGTGAGAGGGTGGAGAACTCTAAGGGCTCTGAATCTCAGAGAGACAGGGAGGTGAGAGGGTGAGGTAGAGGTACTCTACTCTGAAGCTCAGAGAGACAGGGAGGTGAGAGGGTGAGGTAGAGGTACTCTACTCTGAAGCTCAGAGAGACAGGGAGGTGAGAGGGTGAGGTAGAGGTACTCTACTCTGAATCTCAGAGAGACAGGGAGGTGAGAGGGTGAGGTAGAGGTACTCTACTCTGAAGCTCAGAGAGAGAGGGTCGGGGGGGGGGAGTGAGAGGGTGAGGAATTCTACTCTGAATCTCAGCGCGAGAGAGAGAGCGGGGAAGGGGAGAGGGCGAGGATCTACTCTGCTCTCCAACGGTCATCATCTCGACCAGCCAACAGAGGGCAGGAGGCTCGAGGAGGAAGGGCTGACGCCGAGGTAAATGGAGCTGGAGATGAAGGTGCATGTAACGTGAGGACCTAGGAGAGGCCTCTAAGATGCGAGAGGCCGGATGTGCATGTATACCCTAGTGTGGGGTAATGTGAACAAATCCACTCCTCCTGCTTAAGTGCACTCCTCTTACACTCCATTTCACACCAGGCAGCCCGAGGAGGAATATTTGTGTGTGTGTGTGTGTGTGTGTGTGTGCGTGTGCGTGTGTGCGTGTGTGTGGCTATGTATATGTTATCCTTTGTGAGTGCATGTGTTTGTGTGTGAGTGAGTAGGTGTGTGTGTATTTCAGTGTGATAAGTGGCATGCTCTTTTGAATGCTATTCTTGTTAATACATTCAAAGCTCCAGGGAACATGTGACCACTTCTGACCCATTATGCGAAAGATTGATATGATGGAGCTACTTCAACACATAGAAAATACTCATCGTGCATGGCATGACTAACCCTAACCCTGACGTTGTTAGGCTAGATAATTATTGAGATTGCTCTGCATTTCTGGTTGTTTGTCTGCTTGCGTGTATGTGTCACCCTGTGAGTGTGTGTGTGTGTGTGTGTGTGTGTGTGTGTGTGTGTGTGTGTGTGTGTGTGTGTGTGTGTGTGTGTGTGTGTGTGTGTGTGTGTGTGTGTGTGTGTGTGTGTGTGTGTGTGTGTGTGTGTGTGTGTGTGTGTGTGTGCGTGTCACGTGTGTGTGTGTGTGTGTGTGTGTGTGTGTGTGTGCGTGTCTGTGTGTGTTTTTGTGCATGTCCCCCTGTGTGTGTATGTGTGTGTGTGTGTGTGTGTGTGTGTGTGTGTGTGTGTGTGTGTGTGTGTGTGTGTGTGTGTGTGTGTGTGTGTGTGTGTGTGTGTGTGTGTGTGTGAGTACATGTCACCCTGTTGGTTTGTGTGTGGGTTTGTGTGTGTGAGTATGTTTACATGTCACCCTGTTGCGTGTGTGGCCTGTGTGTGTGTTGTGCCTGTGTGTGTGTGTGTGTGTGTGTGTGTGTGTGTGTGTGTGTGTGTGTGTGTGTGTGTGTGTGTGGTGTGTGTGTGTGTGTGTGTGTGTGTGTGTGTGTGTGTGTGTAGTGTGCGTACAGTAGGGCTCTGTGCAATTAATCGAATTTCGAATCGTGATATCGATTTTGGGGTTCAAACGATCTCCAAACTCGTAATAATCGAGTTGAAACGATTAATTTGACGATGACGATTTATGACATAAGAAACACGTATAAGAGTATCCAAAATAAAACCTTTTTCGTGTGTAAGGTGTACTGTTCTGCCACAACATTCTGAATCTAACATTTTGATTTTTTATAAAAACATTTCATGAATACAATATGAGACGCGCAATATAAGAATGCGTGCTGCAATCAGGAAG
>OLKM01001294.1:90215-112715 GCA_900291075.1 Melanogrammus aeglefinus | reverse complement strand
GCATGTGCCCGTGTAGAAAGACCTAGGGTGTAGTGTGTGTCAGTGTGATGCTGACCCATTTCACGGCTCGGTTTGGTTTCTCACCACTTTATCTTCTCCCGGGGAGGAGATCCATCATCTCAGTGAAGCGACTGATATCCAAAAGGCTCGTGTTTAATCAAACCTCGTGTCCTGGCCAGTGGTTCAAGAGCAGGGAGAGCTTCTGTACATCTTTCCAAACATCCAAGAGAAACCCAAGACGGCGGAGATCGATCCCTGAACCAGCTGGTAGCGTCCGTGGAAAAGTGGGGCTGGAAGTCTGCACGCGCAACTTTCACCGATCCGAGAAAATAAAAATAAAAAGGAACGGAGCCACTAATCTATCTGAATATCCAGAAGGTAACGGGCCTACATGTTGTGGGTTTTATTTATCCAGGAGATGAGGAGGAGAAGCCGAGGCTGGAGAGAGCAGATTCCCCTGCAGCCCGCAGCAGATGCGCGGTGGGACTGAGAGACGGAGAGGCGGAGAGGCGCCCGCACACACACACACACACACACACACACACACACACACACACACACACACACACACACACACACACACACACACACACACACACACACACACACACACACACACACACACACACATACACACACACACACACACAGGCAAGGAGAGTCGGCAGCACTGAGACCACATGTGTGTGCGTGTGGGTGTGAGAAGGACCAGCAGCAGAACCAGAAGCAGACCCAGCGCAGCACACATACACACTAAGAAAGAAGGTGTGTGTGTGTGTGTGTGTGTGTGTGTGTGTGTGTGTGTGTGTGTGTGTGTGTGTGTGTGTGTGTGTGTGTGTGTGTGTGTGTGTGTGTGTGTGTGTGTGTGTGTGTGTGTGTGTGTGTGTGTGTGTGAGTATGAAACGGACCTAGTTCGGCGCTGCAAACTGAAGCACAGTCATATTGGGTCGACCGATATGTGTGTGTGTGTGTGTGTGTGTGTGTGTGTGTGTGTGTGTGTGTGTGTGTGTGTGTGTGTGTGTGTGTGTGTGTGTGTGTGTGTGTGTGTGTGTGTGTGTGTGTGTGTGTGTGTGTCGTGTGCGTGCGTGCGTGCGTGCGTGTGTGTGACACGTTACGCTGCCGTTCATTCAGGTCCACTTCGACCTCCTGCTGTAGCTGAGTGGTCCCCTGGTCTCCCAGAGAGACACGGGTCTCCTCAGAACGTCATCCGGTACCAAAACCTTCCACTGAAGTGATCTGGGATTCGAAACTTGATCTGTTGATCTCAGAGGACAGGCTATATTGGTCCTCTGTCTTACATGGAAGTGGCGTGGGAGGTATTTAAAGGCGTGAAAAATATGTTATGTTTTTTCATTTTTTCTTGACATCGACTCGTTTCCTGCGTGGCCCGTGCAGTAGCTCGTGCTGTGCGCACGGGACAAAGTGATTGGTTGCGTGCGTGTGCACGCACACACACACACACGCACGCTCGTTATTCAACGGGAAATAAAACACCTTCCCCCTCGAGCCCTCACCGGGAAACCTGATTCATTCATGTCCTACTTTCTACTCAACAAGACTCTCAAATAGACATTCCCCGACCTGGGGTCTTCAATATCGGTTGCGTTTGTTTTGCGCATCTGGTCGCAGGTCCCAACACCCCGCAAAGAAAGCACGCTGGAACGCGCCCGGCCTTTCGAGAGAGCTTCCGGCTTGCGCAGGTGTGGGGTTCACACCTGTGGAGCCCACGTCACGCGTGTGTGTCTGTGTCTGTGTGTCCGTGTATGTCCATGTGTGTGTGTCTGTGTGTGGCTATGTGCGTCGATGTGTTTATCCATGTCTTTCCGTGTGTGTGTGTGTGTGTGTGTGTGTGTGTGTGTGTGTACCTGTGTGTGCTTGTGTGTCTGTGTGTCTGTGTGTATGTGCGAACAAGTGCTTGTGTGTGTGTGTCCCCATGTGTTTGTGTGTGTGTGTGTTGTGTTTGTGTCTGTGTTTGTGTGTCTGCGTGTGTGTGTGTGTGTGCGTGTGCCAGTTTGTGTGCGTGTCTGCGAGTGTGCGTGCATGCCTGCATGCGTGTGTGTGCACGCCTGAACGTGGCGGGAGATGAAGTGTCCGTGGGACATGTCTGGCGAGCCGGAAGGCATCTGTTTCTTTGAATATTCATGTTCTCTTCTGCTTCGCTAACACCTTCTACCCACACACACACACACACACAGACAGACACACGCACACACACATTTACACCAAACACTCACACTACCAGACACAACAAAAACCCACACACACACACACTACATTCCACACACACACACACCAGCTACACACACACACCAAACACTCCACACTACACAATCCACACAGCATTCACGCACAATACACTACAAGCACACTCACACACACCAAACACTCACATTACACAATCATACAAACGAACACTACACTACACGCGCACACACACACACACACACACACACACACACCAAGCACACGCACACATACACACACATACTACACGAACACAACAAACACTCACACTAAGTAAGGAAATTACCTCGGAGCGACCAAGAGACACTTTAGGCAAACTGAAAGTGACGGCACACATTGTCCCCGTTATTACGCTTTTTAAGTTGTCCTGCCTCAAATTAACACTTCATATTTAGTCTCTTCTGCAGCACATCTAGTCACCCTCAGCAGACACCTTTATCAAAAGGATAAAAGGCGACTACGGGTAGTCTGAGGAACCCAGGACCCCTTACCCCTACATGGACTGCAGTTATACAGCGCTTTTCTAACCAGTGGCCGGACAATATTACCTAACATACACCCAATCATTTACACATTCACACACCGACCCAGCATGTAAGGCGACTGCAAGCTCGTCGGGAGCAGTTAGGATGAGGTGTCTTGCTCAGGAACACCTCAACACTCGAAGTAGCAACCTTCCGGTGACCGGCCCAACCGCTCTACCTCCTGAGCCTAATGCTGGACCTTCTTCACTGCAGGGCCTAGTCTGCCTGATGCTCCCCCTAGAGGTGAACTGCTGCATCACAGGCCAACGCACACAGGAAAGGACTAGTGCAATAGTACCGTCTGGAAGGGGAACACAGGCGTTGCTGGGCCCATGAGAAGCTGGGAGTCTAGCAGCAGCCATGTGGTTTAAGCTGGGAAACTAGCAGCAGCAATGTGCTTTGAGCTAGGAGTCAGAGCAGCAGCAATGTGGTTTAAGCTAGGAGTCTAGGCAGCAGCAATGTGATTTAAGATAGGAGACAGTCTAGCAGCAGCAATGTGATTTAAGTTAGGAGTCTGGAAGTAATGTGCTTTTAACTGGGAGTCAGAGCAGAGGCATTGTGATTTAAGCAGTTTAGTGGCAGGTGATGCTCTAAACTGGGAGTGTAGCAGCCACCATAGGCCTTCCGTTGGGACTCTGGCGATGACGTTGGAGTGTCTGCACAGAGGATATCATGTTGAGTCCTCTTAGTCCCTCTGTGCCATCCAAACCCAGGAGATTACTAGTTTCAATTAGCCACGCACCGGACGCCGCCTAAGCCATGCTAATACCCGTCTCCAGCTCACATCAGCACAGAATTGGCCTAAGAGCTGAGACATAATCACCAGACCCAGATGCCTTCAATTTCATGGACGCATTACAGGGGGAGACTTCCACTTGTTCCTCCAGCAGGCTAATGTCTGGATGCGGGTCAGGGTGGCAAGCGACTGGGGCTGGAAGGTACGGGGTTTGAGCCCCGATGTCTGCTGCCCAATCACAGACGTGGGTTGAGCAAGATGAGCAAAGTGATCCTAAATGAACTGATTCATTGCAAAATTAATATATAGCAATATTGGCACAAATAAGTGGTGCTGTTTCTAAAAGCATAAATGTGTCGTTGCTAATTTTTATTCGACTGGAAAGGTCACTTCACTAAAAGGAAAATGATGCAGGTGTACGAAAAACTAACATATAATCACGACTTTGAAAAAACTGGAATCATCTCTTTGTCGGGTTGCCAAAGGTTTTCACTCCCAGATCTCCCTGCTTTCGACAAGCACCACATTCAATTCTCGGAGGCTTTGAGCCCCGACACCCAGGAGGCCCACGGTTCACCCAGGTCGCCTCCTCCACGAGCCTCGGTCCACAGAGAGGGGAGCCCGCTATGTGGAGCGGAGAGGATTGGGGACGAGGCCTCGGGTGGGGCTGGCGATGCATGGTCAGGTGGAGACGACACGCAAGTGGAGGTAGACACGTCAGGGGTGACCTTTGACCCTTTAAAGGTCTATAAATATATGTGTAGATATATATATATATACATTTGTACGATGAAAGTATGAATATGAAAAGTCTGTTAGGAAACTATGAAAGTCATTTTAATAAATGCGTCCAACTGTTGAAATCTGTTGAAATTAGGTTTCTGATTAAAAATTAATTGAAATTAGGTTTCTAATTTCAAGAGAAGCAGAGGTTGAACGACAAACACAGCCCACCAATGGTGCCGGCATCAAGAGTATCTCACATTGATGACAAAAACGCCCTCAAATAAAATGTATTATTATTAAAAACCTCTGCCGGGTTGGACGTTATTATGAGAACAAATCTGTTCCCAATCACTTTAAGCCAGGAATGACTGATGATTTCACAATTAATTTCCGCACAAACAATGGATAAAACACACACGCCAAATACAAATGGAAGCTACTAAGAGGTTTCCAAATAACCCAGTGATCACGCAACCCTGAAAGGATATTGAAGGGTAGCAGTGGGCTAATTTAATTTGGCACCTTTCATAATCAAGTTGCCGTCGCGAGTCATCCGTTTATAAAAAGCGAAACAAAGGAAGAAACAAGGACGCTAATTACTAATTCAGAGAAGACTAATTTCTCCCTTCCATTGTGACGGTGTACATTCCCACAGTTTATCCGTAACCATTCCCAAGCCAGGAAGTTCCCATCCATTGTAATTCCGAGGCCTTGCCTTTGATTGGCGTGCGGCGTCTCTTTGAAGCAAGGCCTGAGATCAAAGCGGAGGGCCTCAATCAGAGGGAAAGGCTGGGAGCTGGGTTGCTATTTGCCCAACATCATGCTCCTCACACGCACTCACATGTGTTAGTTTAGAAAAATGAAGCTTCGCTCCTCCATTAAATATTTAGCCTACAGTTGCGGAAGGGGAAGGGGCTCAGGAGTTTGATCAATGCCGGGTCTTATTCACCCATCTGGTCATGGAACAGTAATGTGAAGTCAGGTTTTTTTTAGCGCCGTTTTCATTGCTGCTGTGGGAAATAAATAACTCCATGAATAAAGGAATAACGGCACCTTACCTATAAGTCCCGTTCTGGGAGCAGCGGCCGGAGATAGGATCTGTATCAGACGGATATAAACAGGAGGGATGACAGTATCTGGGAGCTGGGTTTGGCCTCCCTCGCACAAACGTGGTGTTTTTGTTGTTATTAGAGAGAGCAACGGCATTAAACAGAGAGAGATACAGATAAAGACAAATTGTAATATTTGTGGAGTAGTCTAAATATAAATTCTGCTCCTCTGTCCGTGTTTGTCATGATTAGGGTAAAAACATTGCTATAGATTGTATGTTGCTCTACGGCACTTTTTTTTTCTTTAAATTTAAATTAGCTTTTTATTTTATCTGTAATATTATTTTGTTTTAAAACAATGATCCTAATCATCCACAAAAGGCTTCTCCAAATGCCGTACATATCATTAACACAGATGTAAAAAAAAAATTGTGGTTACTATGAAACCTGTCAATCATTCCCTTCCCTATAACACTTGGGTGTACGTGTTTGTTTAGATTAAATACCTGAACGGTGAACCCGCTCTGCTGTTCAGAGCACAGTGCGCAGATACCCCCTGCTGTTCCAGCCATCGCGGTTGTCCTGAAAGGGTTGAGCGCCCTCTTGCGGTCTGAACAATGCATAACAGCTGCGTGAATAGTTGGCAGCATGATGGGTTGCCTTAGCGACTGGGCATACTTCAAGCCCCTTGAGAGTGACCCCGTGAAGATGGTTTTAATTGTCCAAAGCCCTCATCTGCTCCTCCTGAATATCAACAGGAGCCCGAGGGCCGTTAGGGGGAAGGATGCTACAAAAGGTGTGCAACCAACAAAGTTTGGTCAACAATATACAAGTACGATATGATAACATGTATAGGTGGTGTTGAGTTATTTAACTACAAAGACAATCACATTCAAGTATAACAATTAATTAGATTGAGCGCTAAAACAAACAAGTAAAATCATTGCATCATTGATAATTGCCCTTGTAAAGAGTATTTTATATACAACGTTGAAATATAAGCAGAATTTCAATACACCCCATCACCTTTAAACAGTTAGTCAAAAATGTTTGGGTCAAATCTATATTTCTATCCATGAAGAACTCGAAAATAAACAATTAACAAGATTATTAAATTACACAACCATTTTATTGATTACTCGATACAATTGTTTTTCTTTGTACATTAACCTTTTTCTGAGTGAACCATTGAATATTTATACCAAATGTGACGTTAATCCAGTTCTTAATTGGCCCCCTTTGTACGGGACCATCTACAGATGAGGGCGCTGTCCATTACCTGAGGTGCTGAATCGGTGCTCAAACCAATTAAACTTTCTTAACCATCAAACAATACTATCCTATTAACCCATAGCAATGTAACTTCCGTTACCTAAATGTCTTTCAATACAAATCATAACAATAACGCATCCTTGTAATGATATAGACAAAAGTAATGTGTAAGTTAATATCAACTGGAGCATGTCTGTATGTAAGTATGGCATTGCGTTGTTTGACCAGGCGATGGCTCAATTCTTCAAATCCGACTGCGCAACTTCCTTACGCCGCCTTTGCCATTAAAGGCTCCGCTACGCAGCGGTCGTAGCGGCTCCTCGTAATGGCGACCGTGCCGTAGACGCGCCGAGGTTTGTGAAAATGAAGCGAAGGAGAAGTTATTTCTTTTAAGGAAAAACGCCGAGGTTCCCCAGCGGAGGACTTTGCGTCTCACATCCACAGCTTTCTAACTGGGTTCAACTCGCGACTCTTTCTAACTTCTACCCCTGAAATGATGAAGGTAAAGTCAAACCAAACCCGGACGTACGACGGCGACGGTTACAAGAAACGGGCCGCCTGCCTGTGCTTCAGGAGCGGCTCCGAGGAGGAGGTGAGTCCGTGGATGCTACATGATTGAGCTAGCAGGCCCAACTAGCCGACCTTAGCTTCCTTCCACAGAAAAATCGTAATTCCCCCCACAATTTTTGCTTTGTGCCTCGCAGACCAGGTCAGCTCTGACGCTGTGTGTTTGACAACGTAGGTTTCGTAAGAGTATGTTTCAGTTTATCCCCCAGTGAGCCATGGGTTATGTAAGCTACTGTAGCCCAGCCCAATGCTAACCGACTCATTGGACAAACTGGTCCGCCTGTCAACCACAGGCTACATGCTAACGCTAGCTCGGCTAAATGCTAACGCTAGCTAGCCCTCCCAGTCATCATCACAGTGCTGCTGCTGGCAGGGCTTCCTTATAACAGCCCATCGTCTCTAGTCTACGTACCGTTATTTCTCCTCTTATTGTCTTTATTAAACGTTTATGTTTGTTTGTGTGTGTAAACATATAAAGGACGAATATGTGTGTATCTTTATGATATTATATACATATATATTTTATAGATGGATGAAGACAACGTCAGAGCTAATATTGGCCTGTGAGCTATTTGGCATTAGCAATCTGGCTCCAGTAGTACGAGCTGGAGGTGGACAGTGTTGATTCACTCCATGTTTCTGGTTGATTCAACCTCAAAGACACCAAACATGCGGTCTCTTGGCTAAGGTCCAGACTAAATCCCGTAAGAGACACAATAACTACCCATTTTACCTACCTACACAAACGTGTTGCCCTCTTAGGAAAACCTTCCAGCTGTCAAATAAAACCACGTCTGAGTGATCGGTGGATTGTGACTCGCCACAAGCCTCTACGGATTGCTAAACCCCCTAGTTATTCGAACAGTAGCCTGCCTCTTTCAGGGCTGGTGTGTGTGTGTGTGTGTGGTGGTGGTGGTGGTGGTTGCATGCACAGCGACGTGGCCGGGAGAGTCTGTGTCGGTATCGGAGCGTTACAGTTTGTTACGCTCCAAGGTGTTGCTGGTGAGCAGCAGTCGGCACCCCGATAAGTGGATCGTCCCCGGCGGGGGGATGGAGCCGGAGGAGGAGCCCAGCGTCGCGGCCGCCAGAGAAGTGTGTGAAGAGGTCGGTTCCTTTTTTTTTTTTTTTAATTTATCACCTCATTATGGCACCTTTTCGGTTGGTTGACAGGTCCACACTGTAACTGTCTTTTGTGAAATACTTCCGATCACAAATGTCATACTGGTTAATTATTTATTCCTGTTTAGTGTGATATATATACTTTAATGTCCCAAGTGTTCTTGGTCTTCATCAGTTTGACTCAATCGTCAGCAGTCGGCTTCATTAGCCTAATGTTGTTGTCAAAACTAGATCTGTGTTTAACCCCCCCCCCCCCCCCCCCCCCCCCTCAGTGAGAACCTGTTCTGTCAGTGCAGTCATCGTGTTTGCATGGAAGAAGAGCCTAGCAACATCTAAGCTGCATGGCCGCATCATGTTACAAAGTGCTGTGGATGTTGTCTGTAGAGGTCAGGCTGAGATTGAACGCCAGGCAAGCCGTAGAGCCACCGCTAAGCCCCATAACGCTGGTCAAGGAATCAGGGAATAGTTATGTGGACTGTGGCTAAATATGTATTGATTTATCGTTGGATTGATTGCTCCTCCTTGTGTTTGTTATGTTGTGTATTAGTGTAAAAGCATGGTATTGGAGCCTTGATGGATGTATTCAGGGTTGGGAGAGTTGACACATCCCTGGTCCCCTACCGGTAGTTTGTGTCAGATTAGGAAAATACACTGCTGACGGGCGTAATCATAGTAATAACATGTTTGGTGACATCTGGGCCTACCAGTGAACAGACAGGAAGGGGATCAGACAAAAGAGTCAGGCCTACCTATACTTTGTGGCTTTGAGCTTGTCCCCTACTCAGAATTCATCCACAGGTGTCTCCATTATAAATTGCTTCTTCATTTCATCATCAATTTCATCATCAATTTTGGTATTGTCCCACTAGGTTTATTTATTTTCATTCAGTGTTCTGCCAGCTTATGATTTTAGCAAAGGAGTTGCTCTTTATGGAAAGTCTGGAAGATTTGGAAAACAAAACAGAAAAGGGGGGACTAGATTTACGAGCGTGGATTCCAAAATGGCGTGGTCCAAACAATAGCCGCGCTCTCCTGGAACTAATGTCCGGGTACATCCTTTAAATCCTCCCCTCCCCCCCCCCCCCGCCGTGGGGGCGTGAAAACCCCCGTATAAAGGGGGTAACCGAGGTGGGGATCAGGGAGGAAATGTCTCGGATCTAAACAGATTGGTCACCGGGCCGGGAGAGAGTGTGCGTGACCTGCAGCGGCCCGTACGATGGCCTCTGGATCGCTGACCTTTAGGAAGTCTCTCGCTCTCTCTCGCTCGCTCACTCGCTGATTGATGCTGATATCATCTCTTATCCTGGCAGTCCCTCGCCACCCTGGCTGTTCGGTGGCCCCTGCGGTCCTTGCCAACACATTTTCCACTGGGCTTTTAAGTCTATAGAGGCGTCACATCCATCTCCACCAGTTTTTGTTCAAAGCGCCTGAAAGAGTTTCAGCGTCTCACCATAAGCCTTTCACAGCGGCGGTTTTACTTCTCTCTCACATACACCCGCTCTCCACCAGTCACAGCATCGTAAGCTTCTCATTGGACGGACGTTTAGCGGGTGAAAGGCCTTTTATCTGGCCTGTGCTTCGCGTTTTTGGTTCCCTCTCTCTCGTCAGGGAAGTGAGTGCTATCACCTTGTGCACCGGCTGGCTTGGAGTCGCGCCATGGGTGATGTGGAACTATCGGATGAGCCGAGAGCGGGTCAAAAGGTGGCTGAGGTTTCCTGTGCGTGTCTGTGCAGCGTTCCGTCTAGTCACGGCCCTCATCACATCCCCGTGGTGGCGCTTCTCACATGATGAGGACACCAGTGTGCGTTGCGCAAAAGCTTTCTACCTCACCCTCCACTTTTGACATCCTCTTTCGAGATGCCGCCCCGCCTGATTGGCTAACGGGTATGAAGCCCTTTTCGGGTCCTTCACTGAGAGACCTTTTATGAAGGAGAGGGGGGGGGCGGGGGATTTGATCCTGTTACCTAACGGCTGGCACTGCAGGGGTGGGGTTCTTCCTCCTCCTCCTCCTCCTCCTCCTCCTGCTGTCCTTATGTCCTGTAAGAGGCCCGGGGAGGGGGGGGGGGATGGAGCTGGGGTCTAGCATGTACAGCCAACACTTATTTATAGACTGAAACTGGAACCTGAAGGAGCGAGGGAGACGGGGCAGCGACCTGCATCAGTGCCTCGCCCACCTCTGGGGGGCCACCGCACGGCGTCCCCTGGGTGTTTGTCTATACTCGTATGTGTGAAATGTCGCAGCGTTCAGCCTTGTCAAAATAGGATGTGACCCTAACGAAGGGGAGACTCCAGAGCAGCCACTGCGAGGAGAGCAGTGTTGGTTAATGTCAAGCCATTGTTGTCCGAGCGCGAGTGTGTGTGTGTGTTTCCGTCTGTTGTCGAGGGCGCTCCTGGGTGATCAGCCACACAGACTTCAACCCCTCCCCCTGTTCGTATCCTGCCAGTAAAGCGCAGTTTGTCCGATAAATCTGTTCAGCATCATTACCATGGATACCAATGAGACCCGAGTCGATGCGGCCGCCGTGTTTACCGCGCGCCCCCTCCCCCTCCCTCCCACCCACCATACCCCCCCGGCCGCAGAGTGCTTCCTTTCTGACACCGGTGTGTTGACTCTGGTGTCGTTGACCTGGCGTTGTGTTTGCTTTACTGTTTCCCCCCCCCCCCCACCCTCTCCTCAGGCGGGCGTCAAGGGCACTCTGGGTCGACTGGTCGGCGTGTTTGAGGTGAGTGACGTTCTGTTTCAGTCTTTCCATAGCCTGTTCCTTATCGCTTTTACTTTAAAACTCACCAGAAGTGTCGCCTCTCTCTCGCTCGTCCGTCACCCCCCCCCCCCCCCCCCCAGAACCGCGAGAGGAAGCACAGGACCTACGTATACGTGCTGGTGGTCACGGAGCTGTTGGACGCCTGGGAAGACTCGGTCAACATTGGTAAAGCCTCCCGTTTGTTTTTTATGCCATCACCAAAAACACCAGCGTCATGCGTTCAAAGTTCTCCCCGTCCTCCACGGTCACGTGATCGACAGTCTGCCACTAATGCTCCTCACACAGACCTCATCGTTGGGCCGCCCAAGCACAAAGCGGGAGGCAGCCTATTGTAATTGTCAGTTTAATTAGTATTGGTGTTATTCTGCCGGATTGACCGACAAAGCAAAAAAACGGCTTTTGTCACTTTTAGAGCTGCAGAGGCTAACTAAATATTAAGAGAAGGAAAATGACTCAGATTGGGCCAAAGCAATTTATAGCAATAGTCCAACAATGACTTTGAACAAGCATATCTCGTTATTATAATTTGCAGTATTATTATTGAAGGGATTTGGTGTGCGCCCTGCGGTGTGCGTCCCTCAGGGTGTTCTGTGTTGTGTTGTTCACGCTGTCTTCTAACGTCTACCGTCGCCCCTGCTGTGTTGTTGCTGCTGCTGCTGCTCAACAAAAACAACAGCGGCCTCTTCGTCTACGTCCACAGGGAGGAAGAGGGAATGGTTTGCCGTGGACGAGGCCATGCGCGTGCTGCGCCGCCACAAGCCCGTGCAGGCCACCTACTTCCAGGCCCTGCGCGACGGCGACGGCTGCCTGACCAGCAACGGTTCCCCCCTGGTTGGCAGCATCAGCGGCGAGCTGTCCCCCGGCTACAGCCTGAGTCAGAGCTCCGTGTCGGGGATTAGATAACTGTGAGCCCGGCCTGCAGCGCCTCTCCCCACCCCTCTTTCCACCCCCCAGGGCTCGTTTCTGTCGGGCCGTCGCCACCCTTACTTAGAATCCTCCTCCTCCTCCTCCTCCTCCTCTCCTTCCTCCCTCCTCCTCCTCTCCTCCTCTTCCTCCTCCTCCTCCTCCTCCTCCTCCTCCTCCTCCTCCTCTCTTTTCTCGTTCTTTCTTTGGTCGCTCTTGTTTTGTATCTGAATAACATAGTTTGCCTTGCCAACTCTTTTTTTTGTGCCAGTGCTTTGGCACAGACTTGATCACACCGGGGGTGACTATTCTGAGGAGAAGCATAAAAAAAAAAAAGACAAATTAAAAATGAAGAATTAATGTTTTCTTTAACTGAACCCCCACACCCTCAACCCCTTGTTACCTAGTTTTATATTTTCTTCTTTTCACTGACGGCTGCATGAGGTTCCTCCCTAAAAACTCCTTCCTCCCTTCTCTCCCCCTAATGCACCCTTAGCGCGGTGATTTATCGAATGCAAGAACTACTTCTTCTCACTGTCGTGATGTGACCGTCGTGTCCGTAGTGCTTACGCTGGAGGCTTCTGGTGATCGCCGGTTCCCCTCTGGGGCCCCGCCCTACTAACCCCTCTTCCTGTGGCTGACTGTGCGCATGGGTGCGCGGTCCCCTCCCTCGAGGGGCCCCCGTGATGTTGATAGCCGTCTCGCAAGTCCTCCCCCCCCCTGGGCCTTTTTAATAGCCAGCAGCCATCTTGGCTCTAAACGCTACCTGGCTGGTGGAGCTGAATGCTGAATTCAGTTGGCACGGCGAGGGCGCTTAAGGAAAAAGACCCAAAGTGACATCACCAGTGGGCGTGTCCTCTCAGAGGACGCTCGATGGGTCGGTCACAAATTAAATGAATTGTCTCGGACCTGGTAGTACTTTTTTTTCATGACACAAAGCGCGTTGTGTTGCGAGGCAGGTATCGCTTGAGCGCATCTTTTAGTTTCGTCTCTCTCTCCCACTCTCTCTCTCTCTCTCTCTCTGTGGTTTTGATTAATCTCCTTCATTTCTTATTTCTCTGTCCCTCAGACCAGAAGGATTTGGGCCCCCTTGCAAGCTCTCTCTAATTTCTTTTTTTTTATTCAGTTTTTTTGAACGTGTCAAGTACATTTCTCCACATCTGGTGGGGAACACCAGCCAATCACTACAGGTTCACCCTAGAATACTGTACCCCTGTGTACACGGAGAGGGCAGCCACACCACCCTTCATTCAGCCACGCCATTCTCCTTGGAGAGCACCCCATTTTCCACCGACATACCGTTTGAACCCCACCACCACCCCCCCTCTTCAGTGACATCCCAAGTGGGAGGGTCCGTCCGGGTCGACTGTAGCGTGAGCCAATCACCACGCAGCTAGATGACTTCCATTTGTGAGGTCACTAAGGGGTCTATTTTGAAACGGACTGCCCATGCTCCTCAAGGTCAGACTTGGGCAAAGAGGGGCCTTCTCACACCCCCCCCCCCCCCCCCCCTCTTTCACGGGATGTTGGTTCAGTCCTGGAGGTGATGTAGACTTGTTCCGTATGACTAGGCTGCCTGCGTCGCACACACCATGGGTTTATCAGTTCTAAATTCAGCACATATCACTTTGTCGTCTTGCCCTTGTTGTTTTCCACTAATTATACTCTTCCCATTCAGTTTGGTTAGTAGCGATTGTTTACATTCACTGTGCCCCCTCGCGGCACTCCTAGATCCGGTGGTTTTTAAATGTTTTTTTTTTTTTGTGGGCACTTTTATGGTGTTTTTGGGGGGGGTTTTTTTCATCATGAAGTATTTAATCTGCATCTTTAAAAAAAAAAAAAGAAAAGGAGGAAAAAAGAAAAGACTGACGACACCTGCTTGAGAATGGAAAGTGATGTTAAGGCGCTGTCTTTGTTGAGATGCAGAAGGGGCAGCGATGTGTACAGTTTGAGACCCTTTTTTTTTTGTTTTTAACATGTAAAATGCTTTTTGGATGATAGTTTGTTTTTTGTTTTCCCTCGCGCGCGCTCTCGATGTCCGGCTGACTTCTCTTAACGCCGGCCTGTGTCGTCGGCCGCGGCCAGCGCAATACTGTGAACCTGAAGGCGTTGTAGATAGCATGCAAGACGTTTTTACTGTAAATTGTTAATTTCTGTATAGATCAAAGACGAGTACTAAAAAAAAAGACAGACGTCTGTGAGTGCAACATGGTGTTTCAGTCGGGCTCCACGACGCGTTGGCTTGACCTTTTCTATCCGGAGCGACGTTGATGAGGCGACGGGGTTTGAGGCGAAGCCTTTTCAAAATAAAAGTTGGCTTAAGAACAAGGAGCGTCGCAAGCTTCTGGGGTGAAGGGAGGAGTATTTACTACAACAAGAAAAAATTCACTCCTTTTTGAGAGTTACCCAAACCAAAGTAGATGTATGTATCCAAATTTAAATCAAATACACAAATCTAAATTCATGCATTTGATTTCCCTTTTTAAGAGGAGAAAGCGGCCCAGGAATATGACTTTTCAAATCTGTAATCTGATTGGCTTATCCACTTGTCTGTCATGTATATCCTGATCCTCATTGGCCGGCATGAGATATAGCCGGGCCATGGTCGGCCTGCTAGTGGCTCCAAAGCTATTTCAGCTCAGTCACCAATTCATGGTTAATGGGAGAATCTTCATCTGACAGAATTGTTATCTTCTAATTGCTTACCGGACCTCTGCGCTAAGGACCTTTCAATATAACATCCGGGTCGATCAATGTATTTGAAAAGGCAGAGGAAGTTCTTATCTCGGTTGTGAAAATGCCTTTCACTGATGATCTTGAATCTTTGACCTTTTTAGAGGTACTTTTATCGCTGAGCGGACAAGGTGTGGTGTTCAAAGTCTTTGGTTTACCTGCAAAACAGCTCAACCTCCCTTTATGTGGTAGTAAGGTGAACCTACGTCTGTGACAGTGGGACGGAGGTCTTCAAGCCTTCCGTGCAGCCTGACTAGATGTTGGTCTTGACAAACTTATTACTGTTATAGCAAACTGAATGTGAGGGCTTTTCACCAATAACAACAAGTGACATTTACTACTTCTGTAACTCATTCATGAAATTGTAAATGTGTCCCATGTTTATTATTTGGGGTGATGATGCCATACTAGTCAGAACCCTTCCTTCTTTCTCCCAGTTCGTGATTTATTAAAGGAAACATATTTCTATTCTGGTATTTGAAATGGACGATAGGGCTGTGGACATTGAACTATGGTGCCCCGCCCCCAGTCACGCAGCGGTAAAATTACAAACCACTGGCGCCATCTAACGTCAACATTGAGTACTACAAATTGTAACTTTAAGATAACTTTCATGTAGTAAAAATGCAGCATAGATGTTTTGATACCGAGCGATTTCGCTCATTACCTCTCCTTTAATTACTACCCCGAAGCACGCTGCGAAAATCTAATCAAATCCCTCAAAGCACTTGTTCTGCTGGAGCTCAGCCTTGAAGTTACGTGTGTGTAATTGTTCTACAAGGTATGCATCACTGGACTTTTTTCTGTGGAGTAAACCAGTGATAAGACTGAAGATTGTAATATACATGTGCCAACAAATAAACACCAGTATTTCACATACACGCCTGCTTTCATTCTGGGATGAACTGGTCGAATCATGTAATGCTGGTTACAGAGACTGTTATTACTTAAATAGCATATCCTAAAGATCAGCTAAAGCATATACAATATATTAACTAAGATCAGCTAAAGCATATACAATATATAACTGCATAGTTAAAGGGGTGATAAGCCACCAGGTGAGTGATCAGCAATTACAAGTTTTTGAAAATCAGCCTTTTCCTGTTGGAATTGAAGATGAATGGGATAGATAAGTTTGCTCAGGTCCAGTGGGTAGGCTGCCAGACTGATCTACCTCGGTGGACAGCTACTTGTGATCACTATACGAACACAGGAAATAGGTTTTTTCAAACATCTTTTAATGGCTAACCACTCAATTGGTGGCGTATAGCCTTACACGGTTCTATAAAGTGATCCAGTATGATAGGTGGTGCAAGCAGGCTGCCTCTGCAAAACTCCTGAACCAATAATGCAACATCAGAGCCCCATAGCTCAGTGCTGAATTACTTCCATGTGTCACATGCTGGGATTACGGAACAATGCAATAATGAACCTTATCGAAATTCATTTCAAGCGGTACTCAATGTAGTTTACCTTTTAAAAAGTCAGCCATGCCATGTTGGACAACTGCTCCAAGTTAACATTGGTTCATTACACTAATCCCAGTTTCGGCATCATGGGTTATGAAACGGAGATTAGAATTACTCTGGCCTTTACACTTGATGCCTTATATACAGAGTATCTGCAGATTTCAGCGAGTCAAATTTAAGACTCAAGACCTTTTTAATACCACCTTGAATGAAATTTAAGACCCAAAACACGCGATGGTGGGGGTAGGCAACAGACGTGAGCCAACTTCAGAAACGGACGTCTTCCAGCCAACTGTCCTTGAATTTGCCCCTACCCATTGTCGCAGACTAGCTAGCAAGCACGCAGATAATCGTTTATATGCAGCTAGCAACTTTGACTTCCTGAAGTCACTTGAGGAAAATAAAAAATATATAAAGTCCTGCTCCGACAAATTTAAGACCTTGAGTTACAGTATTTAAGACCAGCATATGACATTTGTAATGAATTTAAGACTTTTTAAGGCCTTAAATTTAGAAACATGAATTTAAGACTTAAGACTTTTTAAGGACGCGCGGACACCCTGTATAAAAGCAACCGATGGTATCCCAGAGTGCGGTCCAAATCAAACAAACACCACCACTCCCTCCCCCCCCACGGACAGAACGAGTGAAGCCAGCATGTTGTGTTTTTGACGTTTTATTGTACAGAAAGTAAAACAGGTTACTGAGGAGGCTGCTGCTGTCCTCGGCCACGCCCGAATCCACCTCTCTGAAAGAGAAACGAAGAACCCAATAAATACACGGATACTCCAGGATCAGTGAACGCTCCGGGGAATACTGAACCCGTGGAAGAATTTATAAACGTTACTTACGAACTGGAACTCTGTTGCAGCTCCAGCTCCTGCCTCGGCCTTCTTGTCAGCACCAGCTGTGAACAACAAACCCGAACACTGAGTAAAACACAACGCGAGTGCCCTTATTTAACAGAGGCTAATGGGCACATACGGTGCCTCTGGGACCATCAATATGCATGGGTTCACCTCTAGGCAGCGGCACTTAACATTGCCTCGCCGCAAAAAGAAAACTGGGCCAATTTGGAAGATATTTTAAAGGCTGATTCTAGGCTGTCAAAAATGTCAGCTTATATTAAAGATATAATGCCCATTATTTTATAGATATCCCTTGTGGTATTGGAATCCGCGGCCAACCCTCCAGCCATGCTTCAGGCCACAACGACATCACATTAAGATCAAAAAACCAAAGCACAGTGTGGGAGGAGCTACATGCACAGGTGGGTATACTGAGGGGGGCTCCAGGGAGCAGCAGGGGGGCGGTGGTACGTACGGGGGGCAGCAGAACGTCTGTAGTTGTCTCGGTCAGCCTCTCCACGGTTGAGGCGTGCCGGCCTCTCTCCCTCCATTCCTGAAAAGCAGTCAAACGGTGAGCATTGACCCCCCAAGCATGAGAATGGACACCCAGCGAGGCAAACACGAGACTCTGCAGAGGAGGACCGTTTAAACCAACCAAGACAAACGTCTGGGATCACAAGCCCCCTGAAATAACGTGTGGAGTACAATTTATTTAAAATCAGGTCCAGCTCAAGCTACCTGGGGTGTGATGGTCATGGGTGGCACCATCAGGGCGAAGTTAGAGCCCTATTTTTAAGTAAGTTTACAATAAAACCAATATATATGCTTACTACCCATTAAGCATATATTTATTGGGCTGGACAAAAGCTACAGCAGTTTAAGCTAAATTTCATTTGAAGAACTATACGTTATAGACCAAGTGTTGAGCCATTCAAACCACTTAATCAATGGCCGTTCACATGTGTGGGTGTAATACTGTGCTGAGGATTCCCTCTGGAATGCCCTACTCAGCATCCGTACAGTGAGGGACTGACTGAGGCCCCCCAGTGTAAACCCCGCTACAATAAAAACATGCCAACTCGTATGTGTGTCAGACAATGGCATCATGTGGAATACGATTCTCACTAGCTCACAGCAAAGACAGTCAACCACCATTCAACTCACTCGTTTTAGAAACTAGCCGTCATGTGCAAGTGTCCACTTTCTCATTCATGTTCCCCATTGACTAAGCAGGCCTACTCAGCTAAATCTACTTAGTTAACTGAAGTTACAGGTCATCGAGGAGGGAGGAGGGGTTAGGAACCTTGCTCTTTGAGGCCTACATGTCGGCTCTAGGGTCTAGGGGCTATTGGACCCGGCACCTTTCAGCTGGCGGACGCGGATACAGGGAATGGGTTAAACTAACAGTTAATGCTTGGCACTAAGAACATCCCTACTGTGACGATAAGATATAGTTGTTTCTCCTGACAAATGTACTTATTGTAAGTTGCTTTGGATAAAAGCGGATGCTAAACGCCCTGAATGTAAATGTAATGGTCCAACATCCCCGGCCAGTAAACCATCACGTCACATCTTTGCATGTCCTCAGCATAAAGTCGCTTTGGCGTCGGTGAAACGACGGCGTGTATACGCGGGCCAACGAGGACGTACCCTTGGGCCTGGGCCTCGCGGTGTCGGGGCGAGTCTGGCGGCGCAGGGTGGCGGGTACGATCTCCGGGGGGAGGTGGAGGAAGTCTCTCAGGTACTGGATGCCCTCGTTGGTGAGGTACCAGTAGAAGTGGCGCCAGGCGAACTGCTCCTTGACGTATCCGCACGACTTCAGGGACTGAGGGGAGGAAGCGCAGTCAGCAAGTGGTCACCACGGGGAGCTCTTGGGGGGAAAGGTCACATGGACAGACTTGGGTCAGATTGTACTTCCGTGGCAAATAGCTGAAGATAAAACCTGTCTTAACATCGCTCAGAAAGGACATTTCCGTGGGTTATGCGTGCCTCTCCAAAAGAGAATATGTCCGCTTGGCTGATAAAACACTCCCAAATCAAATCACCAGATTTTATTTGTGAATTTTTGATAAGACTAGGGGAATCACCAACACACAACCTCGCATCCGAGTGCTGACATAGACACATGTTGAACAAACGTCTAACTTAACCCCTAAACATCAAACATTTTGGAATAAAAATGCTGTAAGGAAGAACCTATGTCCACAATGTACATTGCTCAAGAGCAACTGCAAAACTAGCATCAACAACCAGGGGTGCAAACTGCTGATAGCCCCCAAAAAAGGTTGCCAGGTAGAAGAAGAAGTGCAATGCACGTCGCCCCTTCCTATGATTCATGCTGCGTGTTTCTAAACTTAACAGTTTAAGGGACACATTAAAGCTTGCAGTGACGGATCAGATCTTCTATCAATACGTGTATTAGGCCATGCATTCAGAAAGTGACCCCCACATCCCCAAATGCCGCTCACCAGCATAGCCTTCATCACATGGAGGTTGGGGACGTTCTTCTCGGTCAGCTCGGGGTGCTTGGCCAGGTGGACGTCTTTCTTGGCCACCATGACGCCCTCCTTGAAGAGGAGCTCATAGATCGCAATGCGATTCTTCTTGGGCATCAGCATCTGTTACAGAGGAGGGAGGGGGGACAACGTTATAGAGGGTCTGCACTGGACCGTAGTGGACCGTAGCTTAGCCGCTACATGCTACTTACTCCTGGTTATCACATTACACTTCCTAGCTCGCTAGCCCTGATCGCCGTGTAGGACTCTAGCGCCAAACTTCAGCTGATAACAAGGTTTTGATTTAATAAAATACATGACAAGTTCACTAATGGAGATGCGTTGAACGTTGTTAACACAAACCACATGAAGACTTCACACAGATTGAAAAATCAAACGTAAGATGGATAGCGGCGACACCACCAGTATAGTGGGGGATACGCGTCAAGTAATAACCATCATATCGGACGGCACGGGGTGTTTAGTCGGGAACTAGGACCAGGTTTGTACATGTTACACACAATAGGACACACGGTGGAAAGTATAATTTAATATTACATACGATGTTTAAGATATTTTAGGATTGTAATCCCGGGTATCGCTTTACCTTTGCACTTGGTTTGGGACCGGAGCCGGAAGGAAAGACCCGCGTCACCGGCGGAGGTTTATTCAGGCACCTACGCAGGAAGACACACCGCCCCCTAGCGTCCTGGAGCCGAGCCTACTTTAACATGCATGTGTATACAGTATATATTTTTAAAATACGATACTTGACGATGGCGATGCAATAATTGTTAACATTACGTTTTTAAAATTGATGAACAAAAAAAAACAAAAAAAAACGGTTTTAAATAATTGAGTTTTTCGCGACTGTGGCGTGTGAGCCCATTGTTGAAGGCGCTCTTTCCGAACAGACCGCAGATCGGTGCTAAGGGAGAACCATCCCCCACGCCACAGCTCACCGCCCCTCTCCTCAGCACCGGGCAGCACGTGGGACCATCCCCCATCCCACGACCCACCGCCCCTCTCCTCAGCACCGCGAAGCACTCCAGTCCGCGGTACCTAACGGAGGCAGGAGCCCCGGAGCCGGCTCAGAAGAAGGAAGATGATCACCCACTGAACATACAAAATACAAAATAATCAGGATACTCATTGCGTGAGGGTGGGTAAGCAATGCTTCATTTCATTATCAGAAACAGTAGGCTATGCGCATATAGTTGTCTGTTCACCCGACCCGCCGTACCCTGTTACAAAATGTAGCCTACAGATATCAGATTCTGTGAGACATTTTATAAGTTGCTGATTCGATCATTTAGCTTTATAATTACAGAAAATGCATATGCATTATCTACTTATGAAGTGAACTCTACGATGAAGTAGCCTATGCATCTGTATTGATGTATTAGGCCTTTTTGCACACTATCGATTATATGTCAGAGTGCCCATATGCATCAATCAGCTTCAGAACGACGACTGATAAATGAGACGTGATGGCATGCATCACATATCCTCCAACATCATTGATATCCAACACGCTCTGCCGTCTCCGTGTTTATAAAGTTGTGCTCCGACGCAGCGGCATGTGGTATGATGTGGTGTGTCTGCAGCGGAGGGCTTTGTGGTCCCCCCTTATAGCCCCAAAGTATTCCATCTCCCGGTGATTTACCGGCTGGAAGTACCGGGTCTCTGCGTATCTGTATATGGGGATTCCCGCTGTCTTTGCTGTGTTCGCTCCAACTGTCTGTGCCGGAGTCGTGTGGGTGGTCCTTAATATATTTATAGATTATATTAAATTAATATTATGATCGACTTGCTTGTGATTGTTTGTTTGTTCGTGGGGTTGCTGCCCCCCAGACACACAAACACCTCTCTGCTGAGGTGATTCACTGACGTCACAACGACACTGACCTGTCGGTGTCGTGTTTCTCATTTGTCACACAAGACGTCACTTCTCTGATTAGCGGCCGTCGGCGATCCTTCTCCGCCCGTCTCGTCTATTCACCGGCTAAACAAAAGAGACGGAGCTCATTTCCTCGAGCGAGGGATGCGAGCCGAGCATGACCAACTACTAACTAGACTAATGTAACTGTATATGGCCTGTTGTAGTGGCCTGATATTCTGACGCCATTAATTCGCATTCAGCATCTTTGCTATGTATCGCCTTTTACTTCTTCCATCGTCATCATTGCTATATCACAATGAAAACATTCATTTTTCATTCTTTATTGGGACATACATTTTATTTCCGGTGATGTCAATAACAAGTTATGGTGCTCGTACCACAGAAAATAAGAGGATGCCCTGTAAAGTAACCGCTCTGTAACCATCTTCAAACCCTATCCACTCTTCATCCCAAACGGTGGTTCGTCAGTGGGTTAGATGATCCTCAGACACTGGCCAGCCCGTCACAGCTCTGCAGCAGAGCCAAGAATCAGTTTTATACCTTTTTTGACAGGGGGGGACACATTTGCATGCGACCCCTACTTCAACAGAAGGCTGAGATGTGGAGCATAGAGTCAAGAGGGTCAAGGGTCATGTGATGTGCGTGTAGAGTTGGGGGGGGGGGAGAAATGAGGGCCCCAAACAGGCGTAACGCGGGCCGGCATGAGGTAGTTTGTGTCGGCTGGTAACCGGAAGGTTGCTAGTTCGATCCCCGAGATGGCTGTCGCCTTGTGGTTGACTCTGCCTTCAGTGTGTGAATGTGTGCATGAATGGGTGAATATTTGGCTATATTGTAAATCGCTTTGAGCGGCCACTGGTTAGAGAAGCGCTGGATAAATGCAGTCCATTTACTCCTCATACGGACGGCTGGCCCGTGTTTATCTGTAGGTGTGAGGCCCCTTATCAGGCTGAGTGCCTCATTGTGTTAATTAATGGGACACATTTGGCGGTGAAACCCCCCAGGTCATCCCCTCGTGTTGTGGGGTGGGATGACAGATGGTGCCAGTGACTCCTAATTTAATTAATGAGCTGAGGTCCTAAGGTGGCCATCCCTTCCC
Organism: Melanogrammus aeglefinus; assembly: GCA_900291075.1. Lineage (NCBI taxonomy): Eukaryota > Metazoa > Chordata > Actinopteri > Gadiformes > Gadidae > Melanogrammus > Melanogrammus aeglefinus. Next base: position 90,269 of record OLKM01001294.1, on the reverse strand, counting down.
CTTTTGTAGGGTGTGACCCCCGTATTCCCCGATGGCCCCCAGACCTTTGTTAGC
>OLKM01001294.1:57715-77715 GCA_900291075.1 Melanogrammus aeglefinus | reverse complement strand
TCTCTCTCTCTCTCTCTCTCTCTCTCTCTCTCTCTCTCTTCTCTTCTCTCTCTCTCTCTAAATACTTTTCCTTTATCTCTCCTATCCTCCCTTTCTCTCTCTCTCTCTCTAGCTCTTTCTATATCTCTCTCTCTCTCTCTAAATAGCTTTTCCTTTATCCGCCTATCCTACCCTTTTCCTCTTCCTCACTTAATATCTTCATCCTACTCTTTCTCCATCTCTCTCTCTCTCTGTCTGTCTCTCTCGCTCTCTCCCCTTCTCCCTCTCTTTAGAAGTCTCTCTCTATATATATCCCATACTCAATCTCTCTCTCTCAATAGCTATTGATCTCTCTCTCACTCTCTCTCTCCCTCCATACGTTGATCAACTGTGGATGTCTGACTGTAATGTATTGTCAGTGTGGTGGATTACATCTCATTCTTCATGACAGCTGCTATCAACTGTTGACCCCCCCGTAGGTCTGATGACGCGACTCTGATCTGTTGCATCCTTTGCCGTATGAATACCGGCTTCCCCAAGTCATCTTTCTAGTGTCAATAGAACAACGCGAGTGTTTCACTGAAGTCTGAAACAAAGATACAGGCACAAAGGAAGCAATTATCATTCTGAACTGGAAGGGTTTCCTTGATGTCTCTTTTGTCCTTTCAGTATTAAACGGAACAATCTGAATACATAATCTGTGTGTGTGTGTGTGTGTGTGTGTGTGTGTGTGTGTGTGTGTGTGTGTGTGTGTGTGTGTGTGTGTGTGTGTGTGTGTGTGCGTGTGTGTGCGTGTGTGTGTGTGAAGTGTGTGTAATTATTTTCACTCCACGCTGTCTGGGGATGAGGAACGCTAAAGGGATCATTAGCGGTAGGCTAACATTAGCTTGTTTTCCCAAACAATGTGATCGATTATCAATAACCTCTGAGGCACGTAACAACCTCATAGATTAGAACGATGTGTGAACCAGAAGGGCTGGTCTGAGCCTGAGCTAGTCTGAACTGGAGCTGGTCTGAACCTGAACTGGTTTGAACCTGAACTGGTCTGAACCTGAACTGGTCTGAACCCGAGCTGGTCTGAACCGGAGCTGGTCTGAACCTGAACTGGTTTGAACCTGAACTGGTTTGAACCTGAACTGGTTTGAACCTGAACTGGTCTGAACCGGAGCTGGTCTAAACCGGAGCTGGTCTGAACCGGAGCTGGTCTGAACCGGAGCTGGTCTGAACCGGAGCTGGTCTGAACCGGAGCTGGTCTGAACCTGAACTGGTCTGAACCGGAGCTGGTCTGAACCGGAGCTGGTGTACTGGTGGACAGTTGTTCTGTCAGTACCTCTGGCTGGGAGGCTAGGAACATGAGGTAGGAAGGAAGGAACGGGGCGAAGGAAAGGAAGAGCGGAAGGGATGAAGGACAGACAGAAGGAAGCAAGGAAGAAGGAAGTAATGTAGGAGGGAAAGGAGGCGAGGAGGCAGCAACAAAAGGTTTATTCCTTTGTTCTGTTTCCACCTCTAGAAGTTTCTCCAAGAGACTGACAGGTGGGGTTCAGGGAGTTCTGTCTAAACTCATATGAACTTGGGCTTGAAGAGAACATTGCAGGGTTGATTTTATGATTCAGACGTCGATAGTGTAACAGACATAGTTCATAGGCGACCGCAGGACGCTCGGCTACAACAGCGATATTTGACTTGACATGTTGCTTATTCTCCGGAATGGAACATGGAATGGTTCTCTCAGATATTGGGTGTGAGTTAGGTTCTCCATGGAGACATAGGCCAGCGGATGAAGCCACTGCATTCTGAAATTACTTAAACCTGGGGTATCTTTTTAGTAAGATATATCTCAGAGGGACAAGATGGATGAACATGTTATGCAACATAACTTTAACCTGTCTTTTGAACATGTTTGAACTCCCCATCAAGCCGCATATACTTGCAGTGTGTCTGAATTTATAACTAAAAACAAACATTTTTAACTCTATGCCAGTATGCATTGCGCATCATCCCAGGGGGACTTGTAATACCGCCTCATCTTCCCAGTGTCACCAAATCTTTCCTTTAGATCCTGTCTTAACATGAAGCCATTTTGTATCCTCGTTTAGCAGGAGTGTGTGTGTGTGTTTGTGTCTGCGTGTGTGTGTGTGTGTGTGTGTGTGTGTGTGTGTGTGTGTGTGTGTGTGTGTGTGTGTGTGTGTGTGTGTGTGTGTGTGTGTGTGTGTGTGTGTGTGTGTGTGTGTGTGTGTGTGTGTGTGTGTGTGTGTGTGTGTGTGTGTGTGTGTGTTTGTGCATGCGCGTGTGTACATGGATTTGCGTGTGTATGCGTATGTTCGTGGTGCGGGTGTGCGTGTTATCACCCGACACATGCTTGCTAATCATTCATGAGTGTAAGGTCACGTTGGCAATAGGAGGAAGATTACTTTTCACTGAGCACACAGGTCGGTCGCGTACGGTGATCGCTGCTCATCAGAGGCAGAGCACCACTTCTATCTGCCTGTTGTTGAACAGCAGAGGCCTTGAGGGGGTACCGGGTTTCGATGTGAGTGTTCTGTTGAGAAACCGTCTATCTATAGAAACAGCTGTTTGAGCTCTGTGGAGTGTGAGAAATAAGTGGTTTGTAGTGGAACGCAAACATGGCTACAACCACCATGCACATAACCCTGCCATTTCTGCACTATTTGGCACTTTGGAGGCTCAGAAGGATTGTGTGTGTTGAGTGCGTGTGTTTGTGCGATGACAACAAAGTGGTATCGTATCAGGGGTTATGTTGTAAACAATGCGTTGTTTTAATCTATCGGTGATAGCGGACATCGTGTCCGTGTTACAGAATGAGTATCACAGCAGCGTAGCCAAGCGAGGTCCAACATCAGTTATCTGTCACAATTTTTCTTAGGTTGGTATCGTGAGTATTACAACAGGTTGAGGGTGAGCAATAAAGCAAAAGACTATTATAATCAATATATTATATTGGCATTTCCCTTTCTAAATGCCTGGGTGCCTATTATTGTATTGAGAACATCCATTGACACAATTAATTAGGACATTATGAAAGTCAAATCAAAAGGGGACAGCTGATTCTTTATTAATATATATACAGTATATATGTAGTTCTTTCTGAAGTGTGGATGTGCCCCCCCCCCCCCCCCGGCCCCTGCTGACCCCCTCTCTGCTCCGTCCTCCAGTGTGTGAGGAGAGGAGATACAGCCAGCAGCCCGCCACCACCTCCACCACCTCCATCCACGCCACCACCCGTCAGCGGTCACCATGTCTGGGGGCTACGATGAGACGGCCAGCCAGGAGGAGGGCTCCACCGACAGCTTCTGGGAGGTGAGGTCCTTCACACTCTGCCCCCACCGCCGCAACCAATAACACAGACACCACCACCACCTCCACCTCCACCCACCGCAACCTCCACCACGACCACCACCACCACCTCCACCACCACCAACACCACCACCCACCGTATCCTCCACCACGACCACCACCACCTCCGCAACCTCCACCTCAACCACCACATAAAATTAAACTCCTGGATTGGAGTTTATAAGACCGCGATGTTGTTGTTCATGTATCGGCTTCTCGTAGAAGTTCCCTCTATGAAAAATGCTTCTTTGGGAAGAATGTTCTGTTATTTTGTTATCAAATACAACAGAAATTAACTCCCTTCCTACGATAACAAAGTGATAAACATTAACATTAATTCAAACGACTTGCATTAATATAACTATTTGTTTAAAAAAAGTATTTATTCCATGGGTAAAGCCCTCACGGTCCATATTTACACTGTACCTCAGTATTCTGAGCGTGGCTTCTTCTTCATCACTGGGTTACGGTCGGGTCCTGGGACCCCGTGGCCGCGGTCCCTTCAGAGATAGGGAGGGGAACAGGCCTCCAGTCTAAAACAGTCACCCAGAGCCCTCTCTGGAGGACTGCTCCCCCCCGGGGGGGGGAGCAGTCCTCCAGAGAGGGCTCTGGGTGACTGGGGGGGCCTGCGTCCGGGGGGCAGTCTGCTGCAGTGGGGATGGGGCTGGGCGCTGACTCTGCAGCTGCTGCTCTACTGCTGCTGCAGTGCAGCGGGGGCTGAGGGGCTCAGCCCCGGGGGGGGGAAACAGCACAGCAGGGTACGGTGTTCACCGCAGGGGGTCTGGACGCTCGAGTCCCAGAGCGGCTGAAGGGGCGGTGCAGCGTAGCCGACCTGTTCGGGGTTTGACCTCCTTGCGAAATGTTCTGTGTTTGAGTCCAGATCCCTGCGGCCACTGTGAGTTGTTTTGGGGTCAAACTGTCTCGATGCTCGAGGGGTTGATAGAAAGGTTGCTACTCACTTTTGGGGACGATGGAGTAGTGTCTCTCTCTCTCTCTCTCTCTCTCTCTCTCTCTCTCTCTCTCTCTCTCTCTCTCTCTCTCTCTCTCTCTCTCTCTCTCTCTCTCTCTCTCTCTCTCTCTCTCTCTCTCTCTCTCTCTCTCTCTCTGTCTCTCTCTCTCTCTCTCTCTCTCTCTGTCTCTCTCTCTCTCTCTGTCCCTCTCTCTCTCTCTCTCTCTCTCTCTCTCTCTCTCTCTCTCTCTCTCTCTCTCTCTCTCTCTCTCTCTCTCTCTCTCTCTCTCTCTCTCTGTCAATGTCTCTCTCTCTCTCTCTCTCTCTCTCTCTCTCTCTCTCTCTCTCTCTCTCTCTCTCTCTCTCTCTCTCTCTCTCTCTCTCTCTCTCTCTCTCTCTCTCTCTCTCTCTCTCTCTCTCTCTCTCTCTCTCTCTCTCTCTCTTCCTCTCTTCAGCAGTCAACGATGGGGAACATTTTCACGTTCGGACGAATGGAATCGTAATATCTAAACGCCTCCTAATTACCCTCTCGTTGGTAGAGTCTAAGCTTCTACCGTCTCCATTTCTACCGGCCCTTCTCTGTTGTTTACATCTTGGGTCCGGGCGAGCGAGAGAGTGTAGCATGAAGCAGCATGCCCGAGGCTAGCTGTGTATTACATCACCGCTCATTCATCACTCCAGTCACCCTTCCTGGAGCCGCCCGGGAGGTCAGAGCAGATCAGACGCGCGCTACGTTATGTCATGCTATGCTAGGTGGTTATTATGTAGGGAAACAGCACTAACTACACACTACCCTCCCGATGCGGTGGTTGAAGCCGTCGGTAGTCTCAGGGCTGTCCCTCATCATTTGAAGACGTTTGTGTCGTGCTTGGTGATGGCCGACAGACTCAGGAACAAGTACAATAGTTTAATTCATCCTAGGAATGGTTGATGCTGCTGATAAACCAAAAATGGCAAATTATTCACTTTTTATGACAATAATTCTCAATGAACTGGCGGATCAAACTTAAAGTGGTCATTTTCTCTCACTTTGGCAACACCTTTGGCAAAAAGCAGTAATCTTTCCCAGAGACACAAACAGTGTTGCTACTGACACCCGGTTCATAGCATTCATAACATTCATAATCCTACAAATACAAGGGCTTTATCTGCCGGGCACAGGCCTAATCACCGCTGTGTACTCTCCTCCTCCAGAGATAGATGGTGACCTAACTGACATTTATTAACTCGTCAAATCACGATTACTACCTTAAAGACCATTTGATTTCTTTGCAGATAGATTTATACCCTGGTCTTTTTATTGTACCCAACAATCTTTCCATTCGAACACCTACACGTCACACTCACATTGCTGGACAGCAATCGTTTGAACCGGCAACCCCACATCCATAGGGCCCTGAGCACTATTAAATTCAGGGGTACCTTACCCTAGAGGACACCTGAAGTTAACGCGTTATCGTTAAGTTAACGCGTTATCGTTAAGTTAACGCGTTATCGTTAAGTTAACGCGTTATCGTTAAGTAAACGCGTTATCGTGTTCTTTCCTCCCAGGTGGGAAACTACAAGCGCACGGTGAAGCGGACGGACGACGGCCACCGGCTCTGCAACGACCTGATGAACTGCGTGCAGGAGCGGGCCAAGATTGAGAAGGCCTACTCCACGCAGCTCACCGACTGGTCCAAGAGGTGGAGGCAGCTGGTGGACAAGGGTGAGGAGCCGGGGACTAGCAGCTAGGGGCTAGCTGGTGGACAAGGGTGAGGAGCCGGGGGTTAGCAGCTAGGGGCTAGCTGGTGGACAAGGGTGAGGGGCTGGGGGCTAGCAGCTAGGGGCTAGCTGGTGGACAAGGGTGAGGGGCTAGGGGCTAGCAGCTAGGGGCCAGCTAGTGGACATGGGTGAGGGGCTAGCTGGTGGATGAGGCTGAGCAGCTAGGGGCTAGCTGGTGGATGAAGCTGAGCAGCTAGGGGCTAGCTAGTGGACAAGGGTTAGAAGCTTGCTAGTGGATGAAAGTCATCAGCCAGTGGCTAGTTCGTGGATTTGATATGCAGGGCGTTTCCCACAGTAGTAGTATCAGCTGTCGGTTCTTGTTTTCATGTTTTCCCCAAACAAAAGCCTTACTGGAATAAGACTAAGACTAGAATACACAGTAATACAATGATGAAATCTTAAGCTATTGTAGTATGTAATTGAGTATGCAATGTTATACTTAGACATGTTGTGCTCTGACATTTCTCTACAGTAACGTAATGTGATAGCAAACAATAACCTATTCTAGCCACCACTGGGTAAACCACTGGATCTTCATCCAGGTTCCTTAGGGAGATCCGTTCTCCCTCACAACCAAAGAACGGTTGAACCCTGCCGAACACAGCAGTAACATCTCCTCCCTGTCTCTCTCCCCCCACCTCCCTGTCTCTCTCCCCCCACCTCCCTGTCTCCCCCCCTCTCCCTCTGAGCAGGACCTCAGTATGGCACGGTGGAGCGCGCCTGGACCGCCCTGATGGTGGAGGCGGAGAAGGTGAGCGAGCTGCACCAGGACATCAGGAACCGGCTCATGAACGAGGACTTTGAGAAGGTGAAGACCTGGCAGAAGGACTCGTACCACAAGCAGATGATGGGTGGCTTCAAGGAGAGCAAGGAGACGGAGGATGGCTTCAAGAAGGCCCAGAAGCCCTGGGCCAAGAGGCTGAAGGAGGTGAGCGCTGGGTTTGGGTTTCTGCACTGGTTCTGTCCCAGTAGAGTACTGGGCCAGGGTGGCACGTATATAGTATGTACTGTCTACTGTTCGACACGAAAACCACTGGCTTCATGCATAATTTAGACACATGTGATTAACAAGAACAGCAAACATGTCTAAAGTGGATAATAAACAAGTAACTTGAGCTCATAATTGGGCCGCTAATGAGGCAAAGCAAACCCAGGGATGAGAGCAACAACGTTTTGTGTAACCACTGCTACAACCACTACTGTAGCTCTTTGGTCTCCGTTTTCATTTATATTTACATTCACGGCATTTAGCAGACGCTTTTATCCAAAAAGACTTACAATAATTATATTTGATAGAAGAAAGTGAAACAACAATATATCGCTGCCGGTACAGTAAGGATGTTCATAGAATCAAGTGCCAAGCACTACCAATTGTTTTGTTATCAACGTACTCCGTCGTGGTTTAGCGTTAGCGTGACCCGTTTCCCTCCCTTTTTTCGCTAGCTCGAGGCCGCCAAGAAGAACTACCACGCCGCCTGCAAGGAGGAGAAGCTGGCGTCCAGCCGCGAGGCCAACGGGAAGGCAGACGCCGCCACCAACGCAGACCAGCTGAAGAAACTCACAGAGAAGGTGGAGAAGTGCAAACAGGACTCGCAGAAGGTGAGGGCTTTGTGGCTATGTGGCTATTCACCCACCTGGTGGCCATCTTGGTTCTGAATGGTTTGGTGCTAAGATGGTCGCTAGGGTGATTCACCCACCTGGTGGCCATCTTGGTTCCGAATGGTTTAGTACCAAGATGGTCACTAGGCAGATAAGACGAAAGCAGAGCCATGGTAGAGAAAATATTATTTAAATATTATTTGAAACCGCAAACCACCAAGCTAGCCTTCCCAGATCCTGTTGTGAGGTAACCCAGTCAGAGGCCTGGTTAATGTGTGACTGACACCTCCTCCTAATAACACTTTATTAGCTGTGCTACGTTAGACTCTGACCCCGCCCAGCGTGGTTGGACAACATCAGGGCCTTGACCTTCGACCTCTTAGAACGTGATCTCTCTGTGAACCTGCTTCTATGCAGTCAAAGGGCCCTTCTCAGAAGCCCTGTGGTTGTGTTTGGCCCCAGAGAGCCATAAAACATGTCACTAAATCCGCCTGAAACCCTTTCTGTTTCACTGTGTTCCGGTATGTTCCGGTACAAATGGTGCTCGCTACTATAATAGTAAATTATTGATCACCATGGAAGCATGGTATTAGTTCATCAGTACCACCATTATTACCATGTTAGTACCGGTAATTGTTTTGCATTGTCGGTTGAAGACACATGCTAGCAATGCTAAAGGTTGAATTGATTGCTGCTAGCATGCTACAAATGCTAATATGATAATTATTAACTGCTAACAACGCTAATGCAATAATCATGAGCTGCTAACAATGCTGTTGTAATAATTATGAACAGCTAACAACGCTTATGCAATTATCATTAGCTGCTAACATGCTAACAATACTTATGTTAGCCTATGCTAATGCTAAAAATAATGAACCTTTCCAAAGGGACAGGCTGTGACTCTAATCTCCATAACCCCCTCCTTCCAGGCCAGGGAGAAGTACGAGAAGAGCTTGGATGAGCTGAACAGCGTCACCTCACAGTACATGGAGAACATGGAGCAGGTGTTTGAGCAGAGCCAGCAGTTTGAGGAGAAGAGGCTGAGCTTCATCAGGGAGGTTCTGCTGGACGTCAAGAGGCACCTCAACCTCACCGAGAACCAAAGGTGAGGAGGGGCGAGTTTGCGAGGGGGGGAGACCAGGACGAAGGGATGGGAGATGAGATAAGATGGGCTTTATTCAGATGGATGGAAAGACAGGAATAAATAAAACAGATTTAAAATAAGAATATGCAAAGATCTGCAGAAGATCCACAAGATAATACGTCTGTACACCCAATGTAAACACAGAATGCAATGCCTTTACCCGCTAAATACTTTACATTTGACATGGAGTGGGATCCCGGAGCGTTTCCGTGATATGTTCTGCTTTGCCGTGTCTGTCGACAATGAGCACTTGTGTTGTGCTCTACTAGGGGCAGTTGGCTGCATTTATGTCGTGCTTTTCTAGCCAGTGGCCCCTCAAAGCACTTTACAATATTGCCCAACATTCACCCATTCTGGCACACATACACACTGACGGCGGAGTCAACCACGCAAGGAGACAGCCAGCGCGTCAGGAGAAGTGAGGGTTAAGTGTCTTGCTCAGGGACGCCTCAACACTCAGCTAGGAGGAGCATGGGATCGAACTAGCAACCTCTACCTCCTGAGCCACATGCCGCCCGTCTTGTGTTTCCGTCTCTGTTCTAACCCCTGTTCTCTGTCGCCCCCCCCCCAGCTACGCAACGGTGTACCGAGACCTGGAGCAGGTGGTGACGTCCGCCAGCCCGCAGGAAGACCTGAAGTGGTTCAACGCCGCCCACGGGCCAGGCATGACCATGAACTGGCCGCAGTTTGAGGTCCGTAGCGCTCAGTCCCGCAGCGTTTCCGTGAGACGTTCTGCTCTGCTATGTCTGTACACCATGAGAGTCTCTTTAACGTTGCTCCAAGTTGCTCCAAGTGCTCTATAAGTAGAGATGTGCAGATAAAATGTTACCGACTCTGATTCCTGAACTTGTATTCTTATAGTTAGGCGTGGAGCATCCATGTCTTTCCGACTTGGTCGCTCGAAAGCACGTAGGTCGGAGATGACGCGTTTCCCATTCCGACTTTCCACCTCCGACCGTTAATGAACGCAGCATAACACCGTAGTGTTCGTGATGTTCTGAGTAGTAAATGAGCTAGTCACGTGATGGTCTAGGATTCGGCGCATAGACTTGCGTACTCACCGATGCTCTCTTTTAGGCAATATCGGAGGAATTTCCGATCCTGGTATTGGTATCGGAACAACGCTATCTTTGAGCATAGATATCTGACGGGTCCTTATGTTGTGTGTCCCCAGGAGTACAACCATGAGGCGACGCACAACATCAGCAGGAGGGAGAAGAGCAGGAAGAACCATGATGGAGTCACGCTGACCCACATGACCCCGGCCACAGACTCACCCCAGGGGGGAGGAGACCAGGCCAGGTAGGGGAGACACACGCACACACGCATACACGCACACACACACCCAGAGAGGAGAAGCTTGGCGATGTGTCTCTGTGTGTCCGTCTGTCTATCTATCTTTAGTGTGTATGTGTGTATTTATATCTGTGTGTCTGTGTGTCTGTCCACCTGTCTCTGTCTATCCATGACATTCAACCATGAAAGGTCAATGTTTTGACCTTTGCTTCCTCCTCCTCCCCCTGCTCCCCTCTACCACCTCCTCCTCTTCCTCCTGCTCCCCCTCCTCCTCCCCCTCCTCCTCCTCCCCCTCCTCCTCCTCCCTCCTCGTCCGTCCTCCTCCTCCCCCCTCTCCTCCTCCTTCCTCCTCCTCCCTCCTCCTCCCTCCTCCTCCTCCTCCTCCTCCTCTTCTTCTCTCCTGCTCCTCCTCCCCCTCCCTCCTCCTCCTCCTCCTCCTCCTCCTCCTCCTCCTCCTCCTCCTCCTCCTCCTCCTCCTCCTCCTCAGCCTGAGCAGCTCAGATAAGACCCAGGCGCGGCCCACCTCCGAGGAGTGGTCCGACGAGGAGCAGGGGGACCCCGACTCGGGGGGCCAAGCCAACGGGGCCCCCAACCCCTTCGAGGAGGAGCCCGGGAAGGGTGTGCGGGTGAAGGCCCTGTACGACTACGACGGCCAGGAGCAGGACGAGCTGAGCTTCAAAGCAGGTGAGGCCGTCCTGGAGATCAGTCGGCACAACGTCTGGGGTGGCGGGGGGGGGAGGTCAACGGTTGTCAGAACTGCTGACAATCTCGGTTCGTCTCGTGGGGGTGAAGTGCTGAGACTCTACCAGCTCGGTCGTAGAAAGAAATATACTCAGAGGGATTCAGACCAACAACCTCCCACACACACACACGACGTAAAGGGTGTTATGGTAATCAGGCCCGCCGCTCCCTATACGCAGAGGACGCAGAGTGCGTAGGGCACCAAGTACCTGGGGGGGGGGGCACCAAAAATTAAGGTTTGTAAAAAAATAAAGATTACATTATTGAATTTAAAAAAAAAGGAAATTAGTTATGAAGAGGCCTACCGTTGTTTTTTCTTAATTGTATAACCTATCACTCAATTTCGGCAAATTAGACGTTCTTACCTAATATATAAAAAGAGCTCGCGTATAGGGCACCGAAACGGCCAGAAGCAGCCCTGATAATCTTCACTCATCGTTTGCGTGGACGGAAAATGTGGTTTCTAAAGACGAGTCGATTTTAATTTGAAACACCCTGCTCACGTGAGTAGTTACTACCTGAGCCGTAACATTACTCGAGGATTTAGAGACACCGTCCCCTGGAAGCATGTGCTTTTGGGGAGAGATAAGGGAAAAGATTAGATAAGGGTTAAAAAATGGGATTGGGCCGCCCTTGGGTCGCGTCACAGGAGGAATGAGAACATCCGGTGGAAGGTCTGAACCAAAGCAACTGCGGTCTTATCAGGCTGTGGAGCTCGTCACCCTAACGAGGACTCGTTAACGATGAGGGCCTCATCGTTAACGGGCTGCCCCTGTGGGCATGGTGCTTCAGGAGGGAACGTTTCAACATGTACCCTCTCACCTTAGAGTTTTTTTAATTAAAGTACGTCTGAAGTACACTCAAAGTGCTGTAAGAGCTCTGGGTTCAATTAGGCGGGGGTACCCTTGTGTACATTAAGTGAAGGTGCACTTAGGTCTTGTCTTGTATTGATTCTCTTAACGTTTAAAAGACTTTATTTCACATTTTCTGTTGAATACCTTTCAGATTGTAAATAAATTATTTACAATCCGAGGTAAAACTATTTATATAGTTTATTTCAGGGACGATTCTACGCTGAATATTCAGTATTTCCGAATATCCAGCCTAGAAGTGTGCTTTATTATTTTCCGTTCTGTTTTATTGTATTCTGTGGTGCCCTTTTCTGTTCTGCTCTGTTCTATTACATTTAGTTCAGCTCTGTTCAACTTTATTATGTCACAGTCCATTCTGCTCTATTTAACTCTGTATATAGCTTCTAGTTGTTTATTAGTTTCTATAGTTAGGTCATACTTCTATTCTGCCCTTTTCTCTTGTATTCTGCCATATTCATTTCTATTCTATTCTATTCTATTCTATTGTTTTACTCCTAAATGGTATTAGTATGTTAGGTAAAATCAAAACCATCAATGACATTATAGGATTGAATCTAATCAATCAGGGGAGAATTCAATTCTGTCGAGCATTACTCGTTCACGTAATGCGCTGAGCGGAGTTCTCCCGATCAAACTACTCCCGATCAAACTCCTCCCGATCAAACTTCTCTCTGCGTTTGAGTGATTTCGGTAAGTAAACGATTCATCGCCATGGCTTATTTAGTGTTTCTGTGTCTGTATATCTTACCGTTTTATCGTAGCATAGAACAACTAACAAATCTGACATCTTGGGGGGAAAAAAAGGCATTATAAAAACATTGGCGTTATAAGCTTTTCTGACACGGCTTCCATTGTGAGTCGTGCTCTTCCGTTGAAAATCCACCGAACACTCCTCGGTGAATGGACTACTTTCATACCGTATTTTCATAATCTATGCTAGGTCTTTTTGTACATTTTTTAAAGGAAGAAAGTGAAGAAACACAGGGGAGTGGGTGGAAGAACTTACTATAGTATTGACACCAAAGTAATATATTGATTCTAATTAGCGAACAACCATGTAGGCCTAAGTCCACTCAACCCATGGTTGACGTGGGTCTGAATATCCTTATAAGCCATAGAAGCGTTCCTTCATCACTGAGGATAACTGGCAATAAGTGATGCATATATTTCAGTCCTGATACGTGCTTTCTTTCCCAAGGGGATCAGGAAAGCCATCGAATGTGAATACCGGAGGAGATGGCTCTGATCTGACTGCTGTTTAGTGGTTGGAGGAGTCATCGTGTTTGGAGGCCATGCAGTGAGGCAGCCAGGTCTAATACTGCATTAGACGTCTGTAATGAAGTGCTGCTGCTAGGAGTGACTGTGTCTGTCGGTTTTTTGCTGTGCTTTGATTACCAGCGTACAGTTTTGCAAAGATCCCTTTTGGGAAAGTAATTCCAGCCTGTGCTAAACTGGAATTTGCTGGAACTGGAAGTGCTAAATGATTATGCCGACATTGTCTTGCAATTGTACATGAATCAGATTTAGAAAACGATATAAATCATTTTAAATACGTTAATCTTTATTTATCAATGGGAAGCGTGTGTTCTTATCATAATGTTGCCACACAAAGTTATATCTATACAATTTAAAACGATATATGTTTTTGGAAAATGTTTTAGATGAATAAGAAGTAGAATTTTGGATTGACTTTGTTTTTAGATGATTAGATGATTTCTACCTGACATTTGATTCTTTTTTTCCAAAATAAAGTTTAAAGATGTTACAATTATCTGAGATACGAACCTTCTTTCAATATAATACACGTTTTATTTTGTTTAATGTTGTGTACAAATGTCTTCGATTTATTCTAATTTATTAAATGTCATTCATTTCAAAGTAGCCCTACATCTCTTTTAATATATGTTTGCAGTCAATAGTGGGCTAATTGTAATGTATTTATTTTGCACAATTTTTGAATTGAAAACACAAACTAAGAATAAATAAAATATATGCTTAAAACCAAAAGTATACTACATATTACACCAAAAGTGTAATATGTATATATTTAGACTATTAGTGCAAGAATTGTTTATAATGGACACAATGTTGCCACAAAACTGCTGCAATACGTAGTTGTTTCAGGCAGAACAATGTTGCATTATGAGAAACCATTGTACTCCCGAATTTGAGAGTACATCCTACCTGATCCTTACCAAGGCGTACTTATTTACCAGTAGTACTAAAGACTAGTTCACTGTTTCCTACCGTCATTCCCACCCCTTGGTGGTCAGTTACCAGTACTATAGACTAGTTCAGTGTTTAATGTCATGTCATTCCCACACTAACAGGTGGTTAGTTACCAGTACTAAAGACTAGTTCAGTGTTCTGTCATCCCCCCTCTAACTGGTAGTTAACCAGCACTAAAGTCTGGTTGAATATTTTGTCATCCCCTCTCTAACAGGTGGTTAGTTATCAGTACTAAGGACTAGTTCAGTGTTCTGTCATTCCCACTCTAACAGGTGGTTAGTAACCAGTACTAAAGACTGGTTCAGTGTTCTTGTCATATCATTCCCACTCTAAGGTGTGGTCAGTTACCAGTCCTAGTTCCGTGTTTCTGTCTCATCATCACTAATGTGTGGACCGACTCTGTTCCCAAGGTGAGGAGCTGACCAAGCTGGAGGACGAGGACGAGCAGGGATGGTGCCAGGGTCGCCTAGACGACGGCAAGCTGGGCCTGTACCCCGCCAACTACGTGGAACCCCTCTAAAGCTCCACCCAGCCGCCGCACCCGGACTCTGTCCGTCGCCCAATCGTAGCTGCACTTCGCCAGAGTCCTCAGCGCTTTCCTCACTTCCTGTCCCGTTCCCACGGCGACAGGAGTCCCCTGGCCTCCGTAGGGTCATCACTCCTCAGAACCCTACTGCTAAACCATGTCCTGTATGTCTGAGGGCGTGGCAAGGGCGTGGCTACGCCCTTGCCCCAAATAAACGCCTGCTACTTTAGTTAATCTGGCAATCGGTGGGACTTTACCTTGTTCATCAAAGTCTAGACACGGGAATGCCATCTTGGACAACGAATCTGCAAGGACTATTGCACGGAAAAACCTGAACTCTGGCCCAGAGGAATCTAAAGAACGCGATGGCACACGACAACAAGTGCCCCTTTTCTGCTTTGAGAGTGAGATTTGCGTTCTCCAGACGGCTCTAAACAGGTCCGGTGTCATCTTCACACTGACCGCGAGAAGGGACCCAACCCCTCTACTCTGTGTCAATGTGTGCAGTCCCATCTCTGTACCGAGACTCACCACACAGTACGCTATCTTATCAGAACACGTGTAGCTCTACCACTAGCGTGTGTGCAGGCTCATCTCTAGCTACTCATCACAAAGTACGCTCCATCTAACAGTGCACAGTGTCACTCTACCACTACCTGTGTGCAGTCTCATCTCTGTAGCAAGACATCACACAGTACGCTATCTTTTAACTCTTACCACTCGCTGTGTGTAGGCTAGACGCACCACACAGTACTTCCTCTCTTAACAGAACGCAGAGTAACAAGCCCTTGCTAGTGTCGGTGAGCGATGCATTGTGCATCTCTTCGTGTACATATGTCTATGATTTCTTCCCTGGGTTTCTTTTTGCTTGTACAGCCTCTTGTTTGCATTAAACTCAACGGGAGTCATCCCACTCGCTTCTCTGTCTCTCTCTACAGCATGTCGGCTCAGACCTGCTGAGTTCCCCTCAGGTCAGGTGAGACCGAGGGAGAAGCGACCGCTGACCGTCAGCAGGTTTTTCTGGGGTGGAATCACCTGACCTGAGCTTTCTTTTCTTTGGGGAACAGTATTATGACGTGCGATCACAAGGCTGAGCAAGGACTGTGTGCTTAAACATTATTTGCCCCGTCCAATGGGAACGCATCGACCTTATCTTCTCCGTCTGCTTCTTCTTTGTGGGTGTTTTTTGTTTTTTTTTAACGAGCCAGCGGTGTGGCGACGCAGAAGCCCTGAGACTGACACCCTGCCACTCCCACCTCTGGTGGGAGTGGGAAATACAAGGGGAGGTTTTTTTTTACCGTGTGACTCATGATATGTGTACCTGCTCCCGCCTAATGATGACGTTGGAACTGTGGAACTGAATCAACGGTGTCTCTCCTCTCGCTCTGTCCAGTGTCCGCATGCAGAATCTCCCATAATGCAATTTGAGCTCAGACTGAATAAAGGTTTTTTTCTTTACGACTACTGTAGCATATTTCAGTTAATTTAAGTTAAGTTACCACCAGCGGCACACAGGCATAATTTCGAAACGGCTTGTAATGGCTCTTCAACATCACCCCTGGTGGTCAAATAGGAACCCTTTAAACACGACAGTAGAAAATACTTGAACCCTTTTTGTGATAATCCAACAAAAAGCTAACTGTATTCTGACACCTTTTCAAAAACCGACACTTATGAGCAGGCTTTATAAATCCTAAATCTGTTTTTAGGGTTAGGGTTAGGGTTCCGACTCTAAACTGGTTCCAAAGACGAGTGAATAACTGCATGTTGCTAGTTCCAGTAGGTGACATGACACCAGGCTTTGTCACCAGTTGGACTATAGCAGACTGGGAACACGATAACCCTCCACTATCACAGAGGGGGTCATATTACGGACGCCAGCCACAAAAACAACAGAAAGAGAGAGCGAGAGAGAGAGAGAGAGAGCTCTCTAATGCCAGCGCGGAGGAAAACGTAACAGTAGCCACCGCTGAAATATTGATGATGAACCGTCATTCCGCTGCGCTAGTGTTTCGTATCGGGCCTGAAGCACCTGAATGTATTATTCTGTCTCGGGATGCCAGGTTGCATGATGGATTTGCTACTTTCAGTTGTTTTTTTATGGCTCTCTATCGGCGTTGATGCTTTGGTTGTTTTGGCCTTTTGGGGGGGAAATGAGCTAGGCTAGGCTAGGCAATGTTCCATAAACCTCAATCACATAAACAGGGCTATTGAACATTTAACAACAAAAAGTTTATAATGGTACCCCTATCTTACATGTTTTCGATGTTTATTTATTTTCATATGACAAATCGACAAATATGGTTAGGCACTGTGATCCCCAGGTCACTGGTGGGATAGTTCATGATGTTTAAAAAACATATTTTATGTTTTTTATCTCCAATGTATGAGAAAATTGTCGGACCTCAGTGGTTCTTTGGTCTTGGGTGGTGGGTCTTGGGGCGGGCTGTCATTTCATACTGTACACACAATAAAATACATCAGAAATGTTAAAAACTCCTGAGTTTGCCGCCTCCCTGCGGAGGTTGGTAACATCTCTCCCACCACTAGAGGTCGCCATTACACCCATTACACCCATTACACACACGCACACGCACGCACACACACACACACACACACACACACACACACACACACACACACACACACACACACACACACACACACACACACACACACACACACACACACACACACACACACACACACACACACACATATGTTGCCTCTTCAGAGGAGAACCCTTTTATTCCCAAAACAAAGTCATTCTGGAGGAAAAAGCTGTTATTTCACATTAAAATATTTTAATTTACACATGAAAACGACTTTAATCAAAAGATCGTGTCACCTTTGAAGATGAAACTGGTTGTACATAAACGTCTGCTTCACTTTGGCAGAGGGTTCGGCCCATTTTGCCATAATTAAGCGGAACAAATTACTAATTTCAAAGACAAAGAATGAACTCTAGACTCGTTAGTTCAGATTGGCGCCAAAAGGAAACACTCGAGGCAAACAGAGGAGTGTTGCAGAAAGACGAGAACCGTATGAGATCTTCACGGTCTCTTAATTCAGACCGTGTAATATTAACTGGGGATATCGTAAAATGTTGATTTAACGACATTTGTTCAGGCGACGTATCTATCTAAGTATCTCTTTGGCTGATACCCGTCGTACCCAGTCAGTCAGGGGGAAGGCATTAATAAACTGCAAGTGCAAACATTTCCAAAGAACAGACTCTCCAAACACAACAGAATCTCATACAGCATTAACATAAGGTGTTGTCTTAACACCAAGAAACACACACACAAGGTCTCCTGATCTAACTGTCAGTGAGAGAGAGAGAGAGAGCGAGAGAGAGCGAGAGCGAGAGCGAGAGCGAGAGAGAGAGAGAGAGAGAGAGAGAGAGAGAGAGAGAGAGAGAGAGAGAGAGAGAGAGAGAGAGAGAGAGAGAGAGGAACAGAGAGAGAGGAACAGACAGACAGATAAGGAGAGAGAGAGAGATAAATAGAGAAAGAAACAGAGTGAGAAAAAGAGAAACAGAGAGAGAAAGAAAGAGAGAGGGACACGTTCCCCTGATCAACCAATCAGTAAAACAGACATCATCGCTATCGTATATTAAAGAGCAGGCATAGCCTCCTATATTGTTTCTTTTGATGCATGAGTCAACTTTATTAAGAGGCGGTGGTGGTGTCATTGTTCGAATAAGCACGGGTGGAGGGTGGAGGATGAAGGAGCCATAACGCGGGTTGTCTTAATGTCTTTAGCGAACCGCCGCGACCGCGGCCAGCTGTTGTTGTACCTCTGGGAGGGGCCCCGAAGTGAGGCCATTTAATGGGGTCA
This sequence comes from Melanogrammus aeglefinus, assembly GCA_900291075.1. Lineage (NCBI taxonomy): Eukaryota > Metazoa > Chordata > Actinopteri > Gadiformes > Gadidae > Melanogrammus > Melanogrammus aeglefinus. The sequence goes on along the minus strand of OLKM01001294.1, from coordinate 59,419 downwards.
GGAAATAAAGTCTGTTGTTTGCTCTGCTGGACGGAGGCCAGGGCCCCACCCTGCCCTGATGGAGAAGCTCACCTCATTCTCCTCCTCCTCCTCCTCCCTCTTCCTCCTCCTCCTCCCTCCTCCCTCCTCCCTCCTCCTCCCTCCTCCTCCCTCCCTCCTCCCTCCCTCCTCCCTCCTCCTCCTCCTCCTCCTCCTCCTCTAAGGCAAACACACTTCAGCGGTTTGACAGGGACACCGACTGACGGAGGAGTCGCCATCAACGGCGGTTCTTTCCCCGGTGAGGGTGTGACGCAGTGTGACACCACCGCGTACCTTTAAATCTACACTGAGTTCAAAAGGACAGTTGGTTGTATTATTATAAAAAATAAAAAAAGAAGAAATCAAAGCAGGCAGTTCAGGCAGAATCAACTTTCCTTTTTACATCATTATAGTCGCGCCGTCTTTAACGGAACCTGACCGTAGGCATGTCTACCACCTGTGTTTAACTCAGTTCTTTAGGTGGCGTCTAGCCGTCGTAAGTCTCCCGCTGACAGGGCTCGGTGCGGGCCGGGCTGAGGGCTCGGTCCGAGGTAAGGGCCTGGTCCGGGCTGAGGGCTGGTCCGGGCCGGGGGGGCAGTGCATTCAGTTCGGTGCAGCCCACCGTGCACATGCGTCCTCCAGCTTAGTATAGAGCAGTGGAGCCCTTCAGTAAACCACGGCACCTGTCTCTCTCTCTCTCTGTGTCGCTGCGGGCGCCCGCCTCACACGGGGTTGACGAACTGGTAGACCAGCCGCTGGGACACGTCGGGCTTGCGGATGATGCCCTTCTTGTAGTACTGGCGGATGGAGCGGCTGAGTTTGTCGTAGTTCATGGCCGGTCGGTTCTTCCGCAGACCCCAAAGCCGCGCCACGTGGGCCGAGTCCTCGATTTTGAAAATGCCTGGGAGGCGGGAGGAGAAACAGGGCCAGACGTCACTCGGCGCAACTTTTTGCAATCAGTCAGGTGTCGTTTTGAATGCAAAGAAAACATAGACAGACAGAGAGAGAGAGAGAGAGAGAGAGAGAGAGAGAGAGAGAGAGAGAGAGAGAGACAGACAGACAGACAGACAGACAGACAGACAGACAGACAGACAGACAGACAGACAGACAGACAGACAGACAGACAGACAGACAGACAGACAGACAGACAGAGAGAGAGAGAGAGAGAGAGACAGACAGACAGACAGACAGACAGACAGACAGACAGACAGACAGACAGACAGACAGACAGACAGACAGACAGACAGACAGACAGACAGAGAGACAGACAGACAGACAGACAGACAGACAGACAGACAGACAGACAGACAGACAGACAGACAGACAGACAGACAGACAGACACAGACCTTTCTCCTTGTTTAGCCAGCGGATGCAGCGTCCGTGGTTGTGGGGCTTCAGGAGGAGTTCTCGTAGGAACTGCCAGAGGTGGATGGGCTGACCTGAGGAGGAGGAGTCCGCCTCGGACCACAGCTCCTCTCCACCTGCACCGCACACACACACACACACACACACACACACACACACACACACACACACACACACACACACACACACACACACACACACACACACACACACACACACACACACACACACACACACACACACACACACACACACACACACACACACAGACAGAGACACACACACACACAGAGGACAGAGACACACACACACACGCACGC
>OLKM01001294.1:47530-57239 GCA_900291075.1 Melanogrammus aeglefinus | reverse complement strand
CACACACACACACACACACACACACACACACACACACACACACACATATAAAATCACATACATACACATAGACACATACACATCTGATCTAAAACACATACATACAGACAGACACCTATACCATCACCAAAACACACACCCAATCAATCACACACACACACAAACACACACACATACACACACCTGAAATAAAACACATACATACACACAGACACCTCCACCAACACCAAAACCGACACACAGGCACCTGATGTAAAAACACACACACACACACACACACACACACACACACACATGGCTGACGTCAACACACACCTGACTTCCAGATGTCCAGGTGGGCGTGCAGGGTGTCCCCGCACTGGGGGGCCCGATGGCTGAAGTCCTCCTCGCTCATGGCACACAGGTCCTTCCCGCTGAGGTCGCTGAAGGCGCGACCGGCGTGCGCCAGGCGGTACAGGTGCTCGGTCCACAGCAGCCACTTCTGCACGTTGGCCGCGCTCCAGTCCATGGGGTCTGCCGGACGGAGACGGACGTTAGGGGTGGGACGATGTACCGATTCGGCGACATGTCGTCGCCCTTCTTCGTGCGTTACGAGAATCGATACATTTAGGTATTTTTCTTTTTCATTTACGTATTTTCCTTTTTTTTCTTTTATTGTACATTTATGCACGCACACAGACTCGAACATGTATGCACACAAAACACACACAGATACAGAGTGCTGCATTCATAAGAAGCACACACATGCACACCAGTTTGTACATTCATACACAAACACACACAGATACACTATTGTATGCTTAAGAAGAAAGTAAAGTAGGGGGTAGGCCGCACTTTGCATAAATCCACTTTTATTTTTGCACAGACGCGTTTCGGCGTGTGCCTTCTTCAGTGTGTAACAATGTACCAGTGTAACCAGTCTCTAATACTCACACCCATTAACACACCCATTGACAACACATTTGCATTTAAATGCTATCCACTCCAACAATGATCATTGTCACTAATGTATCAGACAGTCCATTAATAAGAATAATGCGTAAGAAGCACACACCGACTCTCACACACACACCGACACCCACACCCACACCCACACCCGCACCACGCACACACACACACACACACACACACGGTATGACTCAGCTATTCATTCCTGATTGATGCGACACCTCCCAGCTGTGTTTGCGTGTCACTCTCCGACTACGAGCGACGTCAGCCCACTGTAAAGTAATAGCTAACTGTCCCAGTTATTCGTTAGCGGCTGCTCAGTCAGCCGTGGCTACTGTTGAGTCAGTTCATCCCTCCTCACTGTTTGCCACTGCTCAGGTGCTTTCTTAAGCTCTGCTCATTTTGCATATCAGAGATTAATCCCAGCGTTGTTTTACTGAACGGTGTGTACTGTGTACATACCCTTTGAGTCAGGATTCGTGCCCTGACACCACTCACTCAGAGAAGAACAGTGGAGCAGGCGTGGGGGGGGTGAGCGGGGTGAAGGTTAGACAGGTGAAGACTCGGCTCACATAATGGCGTCTGTGTTTGCCGTGCCCGTTGAGCGGGTCCCCGCCCCTCCCAGCTTTGCTGCTGTGTACACCTCTCCTGGCAGGAGCTCGCCATCGCTCTGTCGAGGGCTCAGAAGTTGCGGCTTACGCAAAGGGTCAGGATTAAACAGATCCTGGAGCCGCCGTCACAGATCTTGGGGCTCACGCCGGGACGTTATTCATCAAGCGTTCTTTACACCGTTGGGATCACGGTCATTGACGTCGCGAAAATGGAGAACGACATTATTTATTCTGATTCGGATGTTTAACCGTCATTTGTACGTTTCGCTGTTTGTTCGGTGATCTCCAGTTACATTTGATGTATTGTGTTTGGGAATACTTGTTTTTCGCCGATTAGTTTGAGTTACGCCGTGAAGAAAAGCCCCACCTCAAGTCAAACGTTTTCTGTTGAGCCAGAATGAGCTCAAAGCAATGAGAACTTGATTTCAGGAAGACGAATCGCATAATTATTTGTATATTCAATTTAGTACAAAATCATGTTGATCTGAATACTGAGGAAAATATTGACCAAACAAACATCTGCATTCATGGTTAAACGAACATAATGTTTGCCAAATCTGAGTAAGTATCTCTTATAAAGGCAGCAAAGAATAAGGAGGAAATAAGTAAAAGCAGATAAATATAAATTGTACAGCCTGTGAATCTGGACTAAAAGTAATTTTAGATTTATAATTTTCAGTAGTGCAAAAAAACCTGCCACCTGTCAGAAGTACTCTGATCTCAGGGTACACTCTAGATCAACTCGGTTCTCAGGGTACAGCCTTCTAGATCAACTCTTGGACTCATGGCGGAAATGAACCACAACCGACCTTGTAAACAAATCTCCAATACTGTGAGCGCACCGAAAAGATTCCACCTCCACAATCGCACAGAACCCTACACTGCCTAGCCCCCAACATCCTGGTCCACTCTTAAGTTCCCCCGGCAGCAGAGAGAGAGAGAGAGAGAGAGAGAGAGAGAGAGAGAGAGAGAGAGAGACAGAGAGAGAGAGAGAGAGAGAGAGAGAGAGAGAGAGAGAGAGAGAGAGACAGAGAGAGAGACAGACAGAGCAGAGAGAGAGAGGAGAGAGAGAGAGAGAGAGAGAGAGAGAGAGGAGAGAGAGACAGAGAGAGAGAGAGAGAGAGAGAGAGAGAGAGAGAGAGAGAGAGAGAGAGAGAGAGAGAGAGAGAGAGAGAGAGAGAGAGAGAGAGAGAGAGAGAGAGAGAGAGAGAGAGAGAGAGAGAGAGAGAGAGAGAGAGAGAGAGAGAGAGAGAGAGAGAGAGAGAGACAGAGAGAGCCAGAGAGAGAGAGAGAGAGAGAGAGGCCTCACCAGGGGTGATGTTCAGCAGCTTGCAGGCTGTGGCGATGTCCTTCAGCACCTCGCCCACCACCATGGTCTGCACCTGTTCCAGGGACCGCTCCTCCTCCTGGCCCCCCAGGTCCCCCGGGGACAGGCTCTGGCCCTGGCTGTCGATGACCGGGCACTGCTCCGGCTCCTCCCTGCTGGGCTCCGGCGCCAGGCCCCCAGGGGCCCGTGGCCCCGGGGGGAACAGCGCGGCGGGGGCGGAGGCGCCGTCGGACAGCTTCAGCAGCCAGGCGGCGTCCTCCGTCAGGAGCATGTCGAAGCAGGACAGGTAGAGGCCCGGCAGGCCGCGCTCCAGGGGCTCCAGGCAGGGCTTGGTCTCCTCCTGGGGGCCCCCCCAGGGGTCCCCGGGGACCCGGGTGGTCCGCTCGCCGTGGGGTGCCCCCATGGAGGCCAGCCGCGAGCCGTAGACCGCGCCGTCGAGAGGGTTGGACATGTTGGCCACCTGGCGACGGAACCAAGAGGGGGTGTCCATGTTTAGAGCAGGATCAGGCGGTTGGGAGGTAGGACGGTCTGGTGGGTGGGGTCAGGGCCGTAGCACCTTTGGCCCCCCCCCCCCAAGCCTGTTCACCTTACACCCGCAGTCCGGCGGCCCTGGGTCAGGCGGTAGACCTCCTCCCAAACCCGGAGGCATCCTTGAGCAAGAGGACACACAACCCCTACCTGCTCATTGAGGACACTGATCGATCACTGTTCAGCCAAAAAGAGTCAATCGAATAAAGTCCGTCAACCTCAAAGGCTGCAACTCTACCGTCAAACCACCCAGGGCACGGGCTCACGTTCTACCTGTAACACGAAACCAAGGGAGAAAGGCAACCGAAAAACGATCCTACATCCAACAAACTCTTATAATGCTTACGGGGAAATTCACCGCGCTGATAAGAATTTTGTACAGGTACTCCCCAATTTCCTTGTTTAAACCAGCGATATGCAAAACAGACATAAAACCCTGTAAGTAAACCCCGCCTTTAAACAAGTCAGAGTCAGTCATACCTCGTACTTTGAGACTTGCTCAGAGTTCGGTCCTCTGCAGGCTGCTAACAGGGTCCTGTGCGGTGGTCAGACAGAGACCACTGGAGGACATGGGTTCCAGACCCTATCAGGCGCTCGGGGGCCAGGAGGGGCTGTCTCTTTAAATGCACCCTGAGCCTCTCATCAACACCACACTCTGGAGGGGATTGACCCCACGATGGACTCGCTGCACAGCCCGACGCACACCCCCTTAAACCCTGCACAGCGTCGGGGGTGCTGCTCGGAGAACGGGATTGGGATGGTTGAGTCTCTTACGTTCGGGTCAGTGGGCCAAAATGGCGGCCGCCTCGGGGGTCGGTGACCGCGCATTGAGACCTGAGCCATCGGTGGCGTCTGCCCCCGGCCTTCAAGGTACCGACTCTGCAGCCCTTCGTCTCCGGAACATCAGCTGGAGACTTTAATCAAAGGGGAAGTCCGTAAGAGAATGTGGTGGAGAGAGAGAGAGGGAGAGAGAGAGAGAGAGAGAGAGAGAGAGAGAGAGAGAGAGAGAGAGAGAGAGAGAGAGAGAGAGAGAGAGAGAGAGAGAGAGAGAGAGAGAGAGAGAGAGAGGAGAGAGAGAGAGAGAGAGAGAGAGAGAGAGAGAGAGAGAGAGAGAGAGAGAGAGAGAGAGAGAGAGAGAGAGAGAGAGAGAGAGAGAGAGAGAGAGAGAGAGAGAGAGAGAGAGAGAGAGAGAGAGAGAGAGAGAGAGATCAAGACAGAGAGAGCGAGAGACAGAATGTTGAGGAGAGAGAGAGGAAGAGGGAGAGTGAGAGGGCCTCGTGGAGAGAGAGAGAGAGAGAGAGAGAGAGAGAGAGAGAGAGAGAGAGAGAGAGAGAGAGAGAGAGAGAGAGAGAGAGAGAGAGAGAGAGAGAGAGAGAGAGAGAGAGAGATCAAGACAGAGAGAGAGAGAGAGAGATCAAGACAGAGAGAGAGAGAGAGAGAGAGAGAGAGAGAGAGAAGAGAGAAGAGAGAGAGAGAGGAGAGAGAGAGAGAGAGAGAGAGAGAGAGAGAGAGAGAGGAAGAGAAGAGAGAGAGAGAGAGAGAGAGAGAGATCAAAGACAGAGAGAGCGAGAGACCAGCAATGTTGAGGGAGAGAGAGAGGAAGAAAGGGAGAGTGAGAGGGCCTCGTGGAGAGAGAGAGAGAGAGAAGAGAGAGAGAGAGAGAGAGAGAGAGAGAGAGAGAGAGAGAGAGAGAGAGAGAGAGAGAGAGAGAGAGAGAGAGAGAGAGAGGGAGACAGGGGGAGAGAGAGAGAGAGAGAGAGAGAGAGAGAGAGAGAGAGAGAGAGAGAGAGAGAGAGAGAGAGAGAGAGAGAGAGAGAGAGAGAGAGAGAGAGAGAGAGAGTAAGAAAGGGGGAGACAGGGGGAGAGAGAGCTCAGGCTTTGAGTTGACCATGGATGCCCTTTATGTCGATGGGCTTCCCTTTACACGGCTGCTGTTCCCCGTTTTAGTTTGTTTCAGAGCTACCTTTTGAACCAGAGGGTCTTACAGTCTGGCCTCTCCAGCTACACTGCTCAGAGACGAGCAGGTTGGGCGGTAGGGCACCTTTGCTCAAGGGCGTCAACAGGCAGGGCTGAACCCACAACCTTTACCCTAACCAGTAGAGGTTAGGGTAAAGGCTCCACAGCTACGGCCCTGAGCGGCTCAACGGAGAGAGGTGAGCTGGTTCCTCCCGCCAGGCCGAGCAGGGGAGGACGGACAGACGACAGACGGAGACATCCGCCCCGGGCCCCTCCAGTTCTTTTATCCGCGCCCGTAATGACTTGTTTGACTTCCCTGCGTGGGCCCCCACCATAACACTTATCTCCGTGGAGATTGCCACCATAAGACGGGACGTTTATGGCCGCCAGCCGCTGGCCGGGCGCAAGTAATCTCACAGCTCGCTCGAGTGCGTCACGTGACGCACGGCGTGCCCGTCCGCCCGGCGCTCAGGGGGGCATGTGGCCGATGGAGAGGAACATTATCCAGAGTTGTTCTGGCTGTGTTGAGTTATTGAGAACCAGCAAACAAACGCTACCTCCTGAACCGGAAAATGTTCCGACAGGATTGAATTGGGGATTCAATCAAACATGGGGTCGATCGTTTTATGTATTTTGTGAAACGGGTGTCGAATACAAACCCTATTTGTATCGCCGGGGTAAAACGATCACCTTTGGCCAATGGCGTCGCCAAAGAGAACGAAACAGAACTCTTTGAGGTCGCCTCTTTAAGTCCGACGTCTGGACGAGAAAGCCCTTCCACGATATCCCAAATGAAGTCGTCCCTCCCAGAGCAAGACCTCTGAGTCCCTTTTGTTGGTTCACCTCCCCACCCCCACCCCCTCCACTAAAAAACCTTTTCCTATCCCTCCTTTCATCTCTCAATTTCCCGCAAACTATGCCCTCTCCTCACGGTCTCCTCCCTGACTCCCATTCTCCCCCCAGATTAAAGCCCTGGTCGTCGCTGGGACCCCCCCCCCCAACCTCTGTAACAGCTTGCCCTAAGCCCATTAGCCAGCACATTTAACCACATTACGTGGAGGTGGAGGGGGGGAGCAAACACCGGGCGGCCCGGGGGGCCGTCTGATCTCTAAATGAGCCGACTGAAGAGCTTGATATTCATTTCAGAGGAATTAGAGTGCGCTCCATTTGCTCTGCAAAAGTCAGTCCTTTGACACCCCCTCTTTGTCCCGCGGACCCCCGACACCCCCATAACCTCCACGGTCTTCTTCCTAGTAACCACTCAGCTTTTGATTCTGATTCTTCTGATTCGGCTGCATTCCTGGCGGGATGGGGCGGGGGGGTCCTGTCTGAGTGAACCCCAACGTCGGGCTCTGCTTCCTGGTTCATCTGTTTCTTGTTGTTAGGGTTATGTAGGTTTGAATGTGTTGTTATATATTGCTGTTATATATGTAGGTATGTATGTAGCTAGTTAGCTGATATGTATGTAGTTATACAGTCTATATGTTGTTATGCATAGGTAGTTATCTATAGTTAGTTAGTTGATGTATAAAACAAAGATATATATATTTGTTTTGTTATGTTGTTATGTAGTTATGTATATGCAGTGATATATATGTTGTTATATATATGTTGTTATATAAATGGTCTATAGTGTGTTATACATTTTGTTATATAAATGTTGCTATAAATATGTTGATATATATTGTGGTGACCCGGCCTGGGCCAATTAAGGACGCCTGTGGAACAGGTGGAGAAGCATCTCCACCCATTCGGGGCTCTCCCAGCCGTGTGGATCCTGCACGGAGAGACCGGCCCTCGTGGGTGACGGGATTCCACCCACGACGGAGGGGACCGTGGATTCCTCCCAGGTTTTATGTTATTTGTATTTTGAGAGACTTTATGTTCTGGATTAAACCCCAGCAAAATGGTGTCCTGTTTGGGAGGAGGTGGTTCGGTCACCTATTGGTTGCCACAATATGTTGTTATATATGGTGTTATGTATGTTGTTACATATATGTGGATATAATAATAATAATAACTTTTATTCATAACACACTTTACATCAACACAATGACCTCAAAGTGCTACAATGCACATTAAAAGATGGATACAACAGGAGATATACATGTTGTAGGTCTTCTGAATGTGGGGGCCCATATCACAACCCTGTATGGGCTGAACACGTATCCTAAAAGACCAACTGGAGCTCATCCCGCTTTACTTCTTTACTTAAGTGATTACTTAACAGAAACAAACAAGACTTAGAACTCAAGTTGATGAATGCTGACTTCCCTTCACACTTACCCACACAAACACACACTCTCACAAACACACACACCACCACCCCACCCAAGACACACAGGCGGTGACATTTCCCAGAACAAGGTTACCAGTGATCCCCATGAGGTGGTAACTGGTAACCAGTGATGCTGGCTGTTAACGGTCAGCAGAAACACAGTACCTCTTCCTCCTCCTACTCCTCCCCTCCCCTCCCTCCTACTCCTCTCTTCCTCCTCCCCCTCCACCTCCCCCTGCACCTCCTCCTCCTCCCCCACCTTCACCTCCCCCTCCTCCTCTGCTCTTCCCAAAGAGAAAGTTGTGTTGTTTGAGCCTCAGAGCAAGGAAGTGTATATAGCCAGGCGTGACTGTTTGCAGTTGCCCTCAAAGGGTAGTGCTACACACACACACACACACACACACACACACACACACACACACACACACACACACACACACACACAGACACACACACACACACACACTACACACACGGACACACACAACACACACACACACACACACACACACACACACACACACACACACACACACACACACACACACACACACACACACACACACACACACACACACACACACAGAGCTTATATTCTTCTCAAGGAAAGGCAGGATTAGCTGAGATGGTAACTGTTGGAAGTTGTTAGAAGACTGTTGGGAAGACCTAGCATCCTTTGTATGGTTGTGGAGGTTATATACACATACCATATCAGGGAAAAGAGAGGGTCTTAACAAAGCACAACAGTGCCTGTTGTCTGCTTGCTGAGCCAATAGCGTTTCAGCTAATAGCCCGTTAGCTGATAGTTTGTTAGCTAATAGTGTGCTAGCTGGTTGCGGTGCTGAAAGCTCTTGGGATGCTTATCTTTCCGCCAGGTGTCACGTCAGACCTCAATTCACATCATAAAGGTTTAAGGATCTACTAAATGTTCAATAAGTCTTGTTTTATGATGGGGGGGGGGGGGGGGGGGGGGCTATCATGGTGTAGCAAGATAATAAAAGGGCAGGAAATAAAACAATTCCATATTTATCTGAGAAGTCTATAACAACGGTTATAGTGTTCATGTTAACTAAGTTATGAACATCCATTATTAAATATCCTAACCATAACCCATAACCAATTACCCTTAACTCTAACTTGCTAACCCATATGCTAATACTTTAAAACAATGTCTTTAAACTGCTCTGCTTTGAGTTTGTTTAATCACAACTCGGATAATAATAATAATAATAATAATAATAATAATAATAATAATAATAATAATAATAATAATAATAATAATAATAATAATAATAATAATAATAATAATAATAATAATAATTGATAGGATTTAGATATCTTTTTGGAGGTTACTCAAAGACGCTTGATGGCCACCAACGTTTTCCTTCTGTATATCCTGAAACACTTCCCTGATATCACATATCTGTGCTTGTTATCAGACACCCTCATCTCTCATTTGAGCACACAGAGGTTTTGTTATTCTGGGTCCTCTAGCTATTGTTTATAATAACTGATGTCTGAGTTCATCCCAGACCAGTGGGATGGAGAGATCTTCATCGTGTCTTTAACTGGTGTCTCATTAGCCTTGACACACACTCAAGTGTTTGAGTGTATTCCTAATGGACCACGCAATCTTCTAGCACATTTAAATAACATGAAGCTGGTTGGCTAACAGTGTTAAGATAGATAGAAGACAGATGAAGATAAGACTGATGAATAGCATGTATATTAATGATAACAATATAATATAAATTGTCTAAACTATATGGGTGCTGCTGGAGGCTGTGATTGTTATAATGTAGTGTGTTTAATCATAATTAGTCATAGATTATGACGAGTAAGCATTTATTTAGAATAGATCATCATGTTATATTCTTTCATCTTTTTTATCTGTATGCAATAAAAATGTATGTAAGGTCTTATATATAATGTATAGTTGTACTAAAACCCTAATTTCTTGACATTTTAGTTCATATCATACAAATCTGTGATTTACAATGTTAGTAATAAAGGATTTTCCCCTTTGTGGTTTTTCAACAGCATGACTTCCTATGCAAATTT
>OLKM01001294.1:25030-42530 GCA_900291075.1 Melanogrammus aeglefinus | reverse complement strand
TTTCTCCCGCTCTCTCTCTCTCTCCCCCTCTCTCCCTTTCCCTCTCTCTCCCTCTCCCTCTCTTCCAAACCTTATTTCTCTCTACCTGTCTCTCTCTCTCTCATTGTATATCTCTTTCTTCCTTCCTCTACCTATACCTTTCTCTCTTTGTTTAACTCTCTCCCCCTCCCTCTCTCTCCCCCTCTCTCCCTCTGTCTCCCCCCCTCTCTCTCTCTCTCCCCCCCCCCCTCTCTCTCTCTCTGGGAGATATGATCTTTGCACAATCACAAATAAGAGCCTGAATCAATATTTACCGAGGGCTGCTGTCACACAGGGCCTGCACAATAATCACCTGTGTTCTCCTTCTCAATCTGTCGTCCATCTCAACACACGCAAGCCAGCACACACACACACACGCACATCAACACACACACACACACACACACAGGCACACACACACAGGCACGCACGCAAACAGGCCAGCACACACAGGCACGCACGCACATCAACACACACACAGGCACCCACCCACATGCCAGCACACACACAGGCACGCACACACACATATCAACACACACACATGCCAGCACACACAACACAAACAAGCACACATGCACGCAGACACACCAACACACACACAGGCAAGTGTGCGCCTGTGCATGCATTTATGCATTTGTGTGTGTGTCTGTATATGTGTAAGTGTGTGTGTCTCTGTATATTTGTTTAAGAATTTGTGCCTGTGACTAAGAGTGTGTGTCATATATACAGTATATATATATATATATATATATATTGTATATATTGTCAATGTGTGTATTAACCGATAAGTCGCTTTAGATAAAAGCGTCTAATTAAATGCCCTAATTGTAATTGTATATTTGTGAAAGTGCGTCTGTGCCCGTTTATGTGTGTACATATGTATGTGTGTAATACCGATATTTTACACTTTATCATTGTATTACAATCATAAGACGACGATGTGATGACCCCGCCCAACTCGCCCCCCTCTGTGTCAGAGTACACACATACACACACACACACACACACACACACACACACACACACACACACACACACACACACACACACACACACACACACACACACATACACACAATGTATCCAGTCACCACGCACTCTGGCGTTCATTTAATAATACAAAGGTTTATTTATACAGGAAAAAAGGCTTCAGTCCGGGCATTTCTTTTCAGGTAAACGTGTCTCTCAGGCCTCAGTAAACCTCAGCTCGGTAGCGCCACCATGCTGCCGGCACAGCGCTGCACCCAGACACGCACAGCAAGACCTGCAGGAATAGAAGGGCCCTCATCGCCCATACGTCTGGGTGCACACTCGCCTGCTCTCACACACACACACACACACACACACACACACACACACACACACACACACACACACACACTCTCAGACACAAACACATGCTCTCTCAAAGAGACACACACACACACACACACACACACACACACACACACACACACACACACACACACACACACACACACACACACACACACACACACACACACACACACACAGAAAAAGAAAACTCCATAATTAATACAAATAAAAAACAAAAACAAAAAACTAGGCAGGGCCGCGGATTAGTTTTCTTGTTCCGTTATTCCCTGGGGAGTCATGTGGAAGCGGGGGTGAACCCCTGTGATCACCAGCCCACCCGACGAAGACTGACGCTCGCTAGGCTGGTCTTCAAAGCGGCCCATTGACGAAGATATGCAAATCGGATCAGCTTACGTTGCCGTGCGTTACAAAGACGTGCACAGTTGGCGTGGGCTGAGGTGTGTGATCTGTTCACTCACTGGTGGGAATCCCACCGGCAACCCACAAGCCAAACTGCATTTCCCTGGAGAGGTGAAGTTTAGACAAGCGCCTGGAAACTGACTTCCTACTCAAACCTTCACTACCCAAAGGGGCCACACGAAACAAATCAAATATCTGGAAACGTTTTTGGTGAAGATAAGACAATCGATATATTCTTCCGCCTCTTAAGAGTCAAAAGTCCAGGAGTAAAGTTATCCAGGGTAGTCCTGGACTTATGACTAGAAGAGCTGTCTGAACCATGCATGTAACATACCCGTCCCAGCACGCACACACACACACACACACACACACACACACACACACACACACACACACACACACACACACACACACACACACACACACACACACACACACAGCACCAGCGATTACCATCACAGGTTGTGCAAATAGCAGTAGCAGTTCTAAAGTTTGTGATTATAAAGCCTCATATTTTCTCCTTAGACATACAGGCCAAAAAAAAAGATGCATTATTTTCTCTCTGACGTCTGATTGACACGTGACTTCAATAACAGCACCACCTGCTGGCAGTGTGGATATTTTGTATTTTTTTAAGTGAAGGGTATAATAAATTAACTCTGGGGGAATTAATGACTTAGTGACAAATTACTGAACAATACTGACGACATACATGCCCATTGAATCTCTCTTAAATGTAACACGTTTTTCTGAACAGATACAACATTTGTGGATTAAGCACACAGCGTTTTGTCAGTTAAGCCCGTAAAAAATACATGACTCATACTTAACAAGTCCATACCCGCACGCATTTAATAGACTCAATACAGCGATTCACCCACTTAAAATCTGAACCCCGGCAAAATAGATTTAGATGGCTTTGTTTTAACCTACCAGTCCCCCCAGCGTTGACGCACACGCGCGCACGCACGCACGCGCGCGCGCACGCACGCACGCACGCACGCACGCACGCACAGCACGCACGCACACACGCACCACGCACACACAGACACACACACACACACACACACACACACACACACACACACACACACACACACAACACACACACACACACACACACACACACACACACACACACAACTCACTCATCATGTCTCTAACGCCAAACGAAAACCCATCATGTCTCTAACGCCAAACGAAAACCCGGTAAAAACAATCATCGATCAGCTTCTGGTGATCAACCTCGCTGTGATGTGACGGTGTGATGTCATCCTCTGCCCTGATGACGTCACAACGCTGACGGTGTGATGTCATCCACTAGCCCTGATGACGTCACAGCGTTGACCGTACCTCAAGGAGCGGCACGGTCCTCAAACATCTCGCCTTCGCTGCGGCTCCATTCACTCACTCACTCACTCATTCATTCACTTATTCATTTCGACCTTGACTCAACCTTGGTTTGATGATGCGTGCCAAACCCACCACGGGCTCCCCATCCTCTCTGAACCGCCAATCACACCGCTCCCCAGAGACAGTACCAATCACAGCTCACCCCCAGGCACACCGCAGCCAATCAGGAAGGTCCATTCTCCGAACGGCCGGCGCTGTCTCAGAGGCGTCGACGGTCGCGTTTGGATTTATTTTAAACTTCACACACCCCACCGCGGAAACATAAAGAGAGCTGCAGTCTGAGACGTCTCCCCTTGGGGTTCAAACACCCCTTAAAATAAAGCAGCCGCCTGCGGAGGTGGTCTGGGTGTCTGTGGAGCCATGGCTCGTGTCTCTGTTGGGGGGCCCGGAGGGGCCCTTAGGGGTCCTGTCACAGAGTCAATAGAGAACCACTGTCCCTTCACCCTGCCTTGGGTCAACACGCTCCTCCTCCTCCTCCTCCTCTTCCTCTTCCTCCTCCCCTCGCCGCACCGCTCCTCTTCCTCCGGGCCCCCCCGCCGCGTCGGGGGGCCCCCGTGCTCCTAGCTCTGTCCGGAGGGGAAGGGCCCGCCGACGCCCTGGGGGAACACCAGCAAACAACGTCAACAACAACAACAAAACGACTGCTTGATTCACTATTAGGGGTTTCAGCACTAAATTCGTGGTTGTTTTACCAGGTTTTGTTACGTTATGGTTTTACCTGGAGTTGGAGAACCGTTTGGCCTGAGGGTGTTCCGAGACGGAACCATTTTAAACTTTAATGTGCCTTAATGTGGTGGAAAGTAACGGTTTGGCCTGGGGAGTTTATCAAACAAATGATTCAGCCTCACAGTTCACTTGTTACAGGTTCCCATGATAGTAGGAAGTGTTGATAGTGATAATATTACGAATAAAATACTAGCAACGATAGAGCAGAGAAAAAAGGGTAAAGTCCAGGACAAACCAGTTTGTGCGCATCCCAGTTGGCACGTGATTTGATCAACATTTGGATTGGCGGTGATACGGGAAGTTCTCGGCTGAGGTCTGCCCCACGGTGGTGAGGCAGAGAACTACACCACCAAGCCATTCATGGGAACAGTCAATAATCACGTTGCTGTATATCAACTCATCAGCATCGTTTTAGAGGTCAACGTGCATTATCTTATCACTATCAATCAGCAGTAAGTCAAAAAGCTTTGAAAGGATCAAACTTTCAAAAACCTGTCTGTGTTAGAACAATCAGACTCTTAAGGTGATTCGATGTTATCAGTAGGAATCCCATTAATTAACGAATACACACAGATAACTTTGAATCTTATCTAAAGTAAATGATTGAACATGACCTTTTAAGTTGACTTTGAAGCCAGAAATGAGGTCCTGCCAAGTGGAGTTTGGCATCAGGGTTACAGGTTCGGCCCCCCGCTTGAGTAAGAGATTAACACCCTCACTGTATTCTAAGACTTTGAATAACAGCGCCCACTAGAGGGTTTAAATATATATATAAATACAATAAATATATATATTTATTTAGGGTTACCTTTGTCCTCTTTTTAAACATTTAAGCGAACCGATGCGCCGGTAGTGATAAGGTATCTGGTTCGCGTCGGCTTCAGGCCTGAGCAATCTATCCCAGAGCCCCCCCGCCGGAGATCGGACCCCCTCAGCACACTATTCTCCCCCCGCCCCCAGGGGGTTTGAACCCCCACACCCCCCCCCGGACTGTGTGCTGAACCCCCTCACCAGGCAAACCCCGTCGGCCTCTCACCTGTCCGTAGGTGACCCCCGGGGCCCGGCTGCTCTGTAGGTCCACTCCGTTGGGCTCCGTCCCGAGGGGCCCCGACCCCGTCTCCCAGGGGCCCCCCCTCCCGCCACGCCCCCCCCGCCGCCCCCGTCCTGTTGATGGTGGTGGTGGTGGTGCTTGTTCTTCTGCGGCGAGGCGAAGGGGTTGAAGTCGCCCTGCGGGTGGCGCTGTGGCTGCGTGTTGAACTCCGTCTCGAAGGAGGACAGCTGCTGCGTCACGCCGAGCAGACCGCCTACCTCCACGCTCAGGATCACCCAGATCACATCTGTGCGGAGAGGCGGGGACACTGGTTATAGACCTCTATATGAGGCTTTAGCGTCTTCATAACACAGAGGATACAACGTGGCGGACTCTTCCTCTGTGTTCCCTATGACTCTTCCTCTGTGTTCCTCTGTGACTCTTCCTCTGTGTTCCTCTGTGACTCTTCCAGGCGGACTCTTCATACAGAGTTCAATCAATGTCTGTCTCTTTGTGTCCTTGTGTGTCTTTCTACGCCGTTTATGCGTACCTGACTGCAAGACAAATGTCCCCTTTTGGGATGACAAGGTTAACCTGAACGGAGGGATCTACATGAGACCGTCTTTAGGGTCTATATGACACCGAGGGACCCTACTGAGCATGCGGCTCAGGAGGTGGAGCGGGTCGGCTGGTAACCGGGAGGTTTGCTAGTTCGATCCCCCGGCTCCTCCTAGCGGAGTGTCGAGGTGTCCCATGAGCGAGACGCCCTCACCCTGACTGCTCCTGACGCGCTGGCTGTCGCCTTGCGCGGCTGACACCGCTGACCCACCGAATGTGGGTGAATGTGAGGCGATACTGTAAAGCGCTTTGAGCGGCCACTGGTTAGAAAAGCACTGTTTATATGCACAACGGGGTTAGATACAGAGTTTCATACAGAGATCTACAACCGCAGACTTGTTAGCGGCCGGTAATGCTTAGCCCTGAGCCACTAGGGCCATTTTAAAATCCAGAATGTATGCACACTTGTAAATGCCAAATTAATTAGCGGAAATATTAAGTGTTTGTCGCTGGGATGTCCCACCTCCGTAGAAGAGTCCGGTGGCAGTGCACATCCTCCACTGGCCCTGATACATCCCCGGGGCGGCGGGGCTGTGCATCTGCACGCTGACGTCAAACATCTCCTGGGGTTCCAGGGACCTGACCAGCACCATGTTGACGTGGCCGAACTGGTCCCCGCCAATGTACTTCAGACACACCCCGGGCGGCCACGACTCTGCACCTGGGAGGGGGAGGACACATGCATCAGAGAGACAGACATCAGAGACAGATTCACCACAGACATCAGACAGATCCATCACAGACACCACAGACAGATCCACTACAGACAGGTCCACCACAGACAGGTCCACCACAGACAGGTCCACCACAGACAGGTCCACCACAGACAGGTCCACCACAGACACCACAGACAGGTCCACCACAGACATCAGAGAGATCCGCCACAGACAGGTCCACGAGAGACAGATCCACCAGACAGGTCCACCACAAACATCAGAGATCCGCCACAGACAGGTCCACGACAGACAGATACACCACAGACAGGTCCACCACAAACATCAGACAGATCCATCACAGACACCACAGACAGGTCCACCACAGACAGGTCCACCACAGACATCAGAGAGGTCCACAACAGACATCAGAGAGATCCACCACAGACAGATCCACCACAGACGGGTCCACGACAGACAGATACACCACAGACAGATCAACCACAGACATCACAGACAGATCCGCCACAGACAGGTCACCACAGACAGGTCCACCACAGGCAGGTCCACCACAAACATCAGAGAGATCCGCCACAGACAGGTCACCACAGACAGGTCCACCACAGACAGGTCCACCACAGACAGGTCCACCACAGACAGGTCCACCACAGACAGGTCCACCACAGACAGGTCCATCACAGACAGGTCCACCACAGACAGGTCCACCACAGACAGGTCCACCAGACATCAGACAGGTCCACTACAGACAGATTGGATGTGACCTTCAGGAGATAGTACCCAGAGGCTGGGAGTCATGCTGAGAAGAGGTTTACGAATCAGGACATGACCGACCCATGGTTTAATCAGTGACCCCCCCATGGTGTGACCGGACACCCACCCGTGTTCTGTATCCTCCAGGTCTTAGTGAACGCTGTGTCTGGGGGGACAGATTCCCCCTCCCCGATCGTCACGTCCTCCACGAAGGACATGGCCGGGGCGTTGGCGTTGGGGCTCTCAAAGTCGTAGTACGCACCGATCGCAGCCTGCAGGTTCCTGGTGGAGACAGATGGGATTCAGTCGAACGGGGGTTAAGTAAGTTTAAGTACCGACCCAGGGCTAACATTAAACTCTCGTTAGTCTCTGGAGTTTATCACTTGATCAGGCAGAACATTTTACAATTGCTTGTCATTTGTGGAAACGTTTGTTCGAGATTGCTCGATTTTTTGTATAACCTTTTTTTTAACATTGAAAGTAATTAATTTACATCACCATATATTTAATAGACAAGCAACATCATCAATGAAAAAAAATAATAAACATATTTATGTTTTTGCCCAATGAAATGTTCAACATCATTTTTTTTTTCTGATTCTAGTGCAGATTGTAAATTGAACAGCGATGGAGAACAACCGTGAGGTAGCAAGCAACCACTTGTTACCAGCCCTACGTTCATCATCACGACGAGTTACCTAACATCACGGCGTTGCCATGCATGAGTTGTGATCGAATCCCCGAGCGACCAGAAGTGAACAAACTTAA
The DNA here is from genome assembly GCA_900291075.1 of Melanogrammus aeglefinus. Lineage (NCBI taxonomy): Eukaryota > Metazoa > Chordata > Actinopteri > Gadiformes > Gadidae > Melanogrammus > Melanogrammus aeglefinus. The sequence goes on along the minus strand of OLKM01001294.1, from coordinate 34,796 downwards.
GAGGTGGAAAACTACAGTATTCCCATCGATTGTGCAATACGTTGGACGATCAGAATCTGAAAGGCCAAGATCGCTTCTGGCTGCGGTTGCTACCTTTAACCCAAGTTACAAGACAAACTAATCACTCTCCATTCAAACACATCTCAGATCAACCTGAATGTCAACTCGCTGCACGAAGTTGTTATGCAACAAAAAGGAACGAGGAACGAGGAAGGAGTGCCTGGTGCTTTACGCATCACACTGCATTTAAAACACATGCATTAATTACGCACAGACTGGGAGGGGGGGGAGGCGACCCAGCACCCACTACTGGTCCGGGAGCCAGGGCCGTCGTGGGATCCGCGGACTCACCAGTTGGTCATGTCCAGGAAGAAGGCGCAGCCGGCCGGGTTCAGCTGGAAGCCCAGCAGCCTCTGGAACTCGGAGATGAGGACGTCCTTGTCCGTGGTGCCCATGCAGCTGAAACGCTGCATGAGCTCCGCGTCCACGTCCATGTCCATGCCGTCCATGGCGACGGCCGAGGTCCAGGGGAGCCGAGCCGAGGGGGTCCGAGGGTCCGGCGGGGATCCTCCGCACTCTAGTCTATTCCGAGGCCTCTCTCCTCAGCCATAACAACCGGAGCTCAACAACAACAACGTCAGTACGCATGGTGGTGGCGCGGTGTGTGAGGGACAGTGTTGCCATATTGGTAAAACTGCGGGGTGCATCCAGCCTGTTGCCACATTGGGAGGGAAATCTGGCCCAATCTGGCAACACGTGTGTGAGGGACGTTTTGACGTTACTACGCCGTGGGTCGTACGTCAGCGTTCGTGAATCACCGAGGACTCTGACGTCATCTGTTGCTATTCGAAACCCGGGTTTTGATTGGGTGGCAGATTCATCAAAGTTTAAATCGACTAGTTGGAACAAATCTCGAAAAGGTAGTAATAACCAAAAATATAAATATATAATGTGGTGTGAAACGCATGGAAAAGTATATTGAAAATAATATAATATTCTTTATTTCGATTACAGGTTATCTTTCGGACAAATGAGAGGGAGTAGGCCTGCACAGTTTATTGTATTACTTTTCTAATTTGCTATATTATAAAATCAGTCAATTAATGTTTATAGAATATGATAAAAAAAAAAAAAAATGTCCACTGTGATACCTCAGAGCTTCGGGTTTAAATGGGCGCATGCGTGTTCCCTTTTACGGGTCTTTTCTATTCTCCGCGGGCGGAACCAATCCTAAATCGTCCGTGTGCGACACGACGGGTTTTATCGGCTACACCGGATTGTCGCTCGGTGAAGCTAACCGGGAAGCATGCCGAAGTAAGTTAACGGGTTGACACTTTGTGCGTGGTTAAAACATGATATTGACTCGCATAACCTTTAAATGTACTGCAATATAGAACTTGATGTTGTGGGTGTTTTTTTGAGAGCATCCTGGTAATTTGTATGCTTCGGTGTTCCGTGGATTGTCTCGGCGTTTTAGCTAGGCTAATGTTGCTAAGCTAAGTTTGCTCATTCAAATCACACTTGCACCTACGAGTCCACCTAGATGTGTTCTATAAACCCCGTTAACTGTATGGCGTTTATCACTGAGCTCTCGTGTAATGCATGCAATCATGATTTTTTTTTTGGTGTAGTTTATATTCCTGCCTTATTCATTGTGGATGTGATGGTTACTAACCCTGAGGATTTCCTTCCGTAACTCCTAGGTTTTACTGTGACTACTGTGACACATACCTCACACATGACTCGGTGAGATTTGGTTGATTTTCAATATAAAACTCTATCAACTATGTTTATATCCGTCCAGTCCACTCATCTGGTTTCTTGACCCTTCCAGCCGTCGGTGAGGAAAACCCACTGTAGTGGTCGAAAACACAAAGAGAATGTGAAGGACTACTATCAGAAATGGATGGAGGAGCAGGCCCAGAGCCTCATCGATAAAACGAGTATGTGGTTGATTGTAATTGAGCATATTGATCATATCGATCATATTGAGAAAAACGACCCTCTAATCTTGTATCTGAAATTGTGTAATTCCCAGTATTGGGAAAACAATGGCAGCAGAATCTGTGGAGGCCTATTGGGTGTTAAGGAATGGATTGCTGTTTTTTGCTTCTCGAGTGAATGCCATCTTTCTCAATAGACTGAACTTTAATCTTCTCCTTTCTTTTGACTTCATCAGCGGCTGCCTTCCAACAGGGAAAGATTCCTCCAACGCCTTTCCCTGGAGGCCCTCCACCAGGTACGTGAATGGCGTTTGACTGACAAACTACTGTCGATTGTCACTGACAATAGTGGGCATGACGCAAATGCAGTATTTATACAAATGCAATAGTACTTGGTTAACTAGAGCATTTTAAAAAAAAAAAAGAGCGCCCCCCCCCCCCCCCCCAAGAAAAGGTATCTTAACAAATTGATTAAGGCATAGGTCATTACGATGGTGAGGATGAAGGCGTGTATCACACAGATCACACAAGACCATGTTTTTAGTGCTGGACTCACTAAACTAATACCTACGGGACATGGTACCCTTAAAATACCAAACATTTACAATGGGGATGACTCGGTCTGAGGGCAATCATGAAATTACCCCTTAAAACCTTTTGGAATTGACCCGTTGAAATCAAAGTTTGCGTGGGCTATGAGCTTAAAGAATATTGAGGAGGTACTTGTGTGAAATTCAATTTGACTATTCAAATGAATTGTCAGTCACATTGAAGACCTTCTTTACATTACTGAACACATGGTCCTAACGTAAGTTTTCATTATCTTTATTTTGACAGCTCTAGCACCATTCATGCTAACTTCAACAATCAGGATAAGCTAACGTTAACAGCATATTTGGCCGCCCGCCGCCTCCTTAAGAACCGTTCTGTTGAATCCACACGCAGCTAAATGTCTGTTCTGAAATAATGCCGGACAGAATATGGTGCTTCCTTAAAGCATAACAAATGGATTCCATTTTTTATGAAACTCATTCAACAGAGATTAGTTCGTACAGTGAAACATGAACCTCAATGATCACAGAAATGTTATTGAAAATACCTGGGAAAAGAACCCTGGAAAATGAGCTCAAAAGAGTGTGACCTCTGGCCTCACTTGTCCTACCGCTTCACGTTTGTCCCCCAGGTGGCCCCCCCCGGCCAGGCATGCTTCCCACACCCCCCATGGGAGGGCCCCCCATGATGCCAATGATGGGACCCCCTCCCCACGGCATGATGCCCGGCGGTCCAGGAATGGGTACGTCAAATCTCCAACTTCTTGTTTGGATTCTACGGACACATCTGTCCGTAGAACAGATGTGGGACGTTGTGGAGATCAGTAAGCGCTTATTCGGCCCTTGGCCAGCACTAGTAAACCTTTCCCAGTGCAACCACGAGCAAATTCCTCTTGTCTGGACTCTGGACACAAATCTTCTGAAAAGTGTCTCCGCCAGAGGTTCTGCTATGGCATGATCGGACGCAGGACCGCTGAATCAGAGATTACCAAGGTGTCGATTCTGAGATGGCTGACCAACGTGAAAATAGGGGCTCAAACATTTACAATTGAGTCGGTCTGAGGGCAGCCATGAAATTACCCTTTTAAAAAATCTTCTGGAAAGTGTCTCCGCCAGAGGTTCTGCTATGACATGATCGGACGCAGGACCGCTGAATCAGAGATCACAAAGGTTGTCGTTTCCGAGATGGCTGACCAACGAGAAAATAGGGGCTCTTTGATTCAAACATCTCTCCCATGTCAATTGACCGGAACACGGTTGAGTACGTTCTGTAAATGCATGGTGATGCAACCTGCAACCTGCTTTCCTTCCAGGCATGCGGCCTCCAATGGGAGGTCACATGCAGATGATGCCGGGACCCCCACACATGATGCGGCCCCCCCGACCTATGATGATGCCGGTGCGCCCAGGAATGATGCGACCAGACAGATAAAAACGTTTTATTTTAATTTTTTTTAAAATGCCTTTTTTTTTGTTTCTCTTCCCTTTGTCGTCTTGTGAGGAAGCATTGAGACATGCTTCTGCTACGGACTCGGCCTGTTTTCAGTGTTTGGTTTATTTTTCAACTTTTTAATTCCAATCCGGTCACACAGAGTTTCAGTCACTGTATTTTGTCACCTGATTTTGAAACGCAGTTGTGATTTGGGTTGCAGTTGATTGTTGTTAAATAAAAAGGCACGCATGTCCTCTTGTTTATAGCTACAATTTGTAAACCGTCACGTTTTGATTACATTTTTTGAAATGTTTTAGGATTGTTCATTTGTATTGTTTTGACAAATAAACAATAGATTTTGGACAACTCTTGTCTGAATTGTGATTTCATACATTGAGGCCAGTATTGCCTCAACATACAATGTTCTGTGATTTTTCACGTGACATTAAAGCTTGCTTTAACACACGACTGCTAATTCATGGTTTTAAATATATATTTAATGTTTAATTTATTATAAATGTCTTTTGGTGGATGCATGTATCCAAACCATTAGTTGATAAATGGGCAAATGTTTTTAATGCATTTGGAAGGTTCTTCATTTTCACAATGGAGCGTATAGTATCTTTGGTGTTTGACTCCTACCTAAAGGTACCAGGTTCGCTTCATGACATTTACCTAGGCAAACATAGGCAACATAACCCCTACATCAACTCAACATTGGCTGCTTTCGACAAAAGCTTCTGTTGAATTGCTCAATGTTAATCTTTTGGAGAAATATTGTGCTCCGAGGGGGTGCAGCTAAGTGTGGCCACAACTTGATTATTCGGAGCTGTGTTGCGTTTGATTGCTTCTCTGACGCACATCCCGATGTGCCCAGTAGAGGGCGCTAGAGAACCAGTGCAGTATGACTCGTGAGTTAATTAAAGGCCCCCTGTTTTGAGGATCGATGGATCAGATTACAAAATGGTAGTCCCCGGGATTGGCTGATCCATCCATCATTCTCCTGGGTACACTCCCACTTGTGACGAACAAATGTATACAATTATCTTTTGGATCTATATTTTAGTACTTTAAGAAGTTTGCTTATTCGATTTTTTTGTGCTCGAAGGATTCTTGCACTTTTTGGGTTGAGGCTGCATTGTTTAATACACTTATTGTAAGTCTTTTTGGGCAATGCAAAACTTTTGGACCAGTTTACGCTTCTGTCAAAAGGACAAATTTCATATCGATTTTTTTTAAATGGCTTTTAATCACAGATGGATCACTAAAATACTGATTCTTCTATGCATTGTAAATTATATTCCTATTTACATAAATTGATTGAAATAATTGAAAAGCTTGCACACACAGTGAAACGTTATTATAAATGGGTTTAATGCTCTTGTCTGCGTTAACGCAATAAACAGTCCACGTTTTGAGCCAATCATTTTCTCGAATGATCTCCGGACATTGTCCAGAGAGTTCCCCTTCCAAACACGCAGCACCCAACAGGAGACGTCCCTTGTCTAACCTCGGAGGAGAACTCGTTAAATCACTCGCCTTAAGAGTGGAAGCGTTTCCTACTCCAAACATCCACTCCATCTGTCGGACAAGAATAAGACCATGCTAATGCACATTTTATGCTCTACGTCGCTCCGTGATGATGGCCACGTGCCAGTGCAGAATCTCAGGAGCCCTTTATGAATATTCCATATGGACATTAAGTGGATCGCTGCCTGGAGGGAAACGCAGGCTAACAAGGAGCTGAGGAGGTAAAAAAAGGTTCAAATAGTTGTCGAAGTGACGAATTTAAAGCGCACGTCGTCTCCGATAAGAGCAAACGGGAACGGGGTCAATACATGCATTTAATTATGGTATGCATTGATCTTCAAAGTGGGCTGAACGGGAAAGTAGAACTTGAGACAGTAAATTAAGGAGTACTGTTCTGCCCTCTACATGAAACAGAACAAGTACGTTGTTCCGATGTAGGACTTGGAGCCCTGGGTGTACCCCCAGCCTTCATGATCCTCCTAATCCGTGTCTCGCTTGATTGAAGCCTCCTCCCCTCAGAACAAAAGGCAAATGTCCGTTGGGGCAGGGGAAGTAAAAAGCAGAGTCATCGTCTTGTGCTGCCTGCCACACCGAAGGGCTGCTTAACATCTACCTCTTTGATATTCCTTTCATGCCACTGACTTGCATTAATGCCCCTGATACCAAACTCTAAGAGCCATCCTGAGAGGCATTCAAAAGTGTTTTCTCCAAGTACACAGGGCCGCACGTATAGGATCTCTGGGCCTGTGGAAGTAGAACTAGCATGCACCCCCCCCCCCCCCCCCCCCACATCTTTAGTGTACTGAATTATTTATAATTGAGGTATATATAAATAGACATAAGACAGATTAGTTTAGCTGGCATCAAGAAGTGCCTCCATGGTCCCCGGGAAGCATATGGATTCGAGAGAAACTGAAAATCCAGGGGTTGATTAAACTCATTCTGAATGAATGTGATGGCTGCGTCAGCAGGGAGAAAGTTACCTGCTAGTGCAGGTCTACCCACTCTCATCTCATCAGAAAACCCCCCTGTTTGAAATCCCTTTGAGATGTAACGCACCCTTTCATTAAGAGGGTACTAGTCATTTTCTATCCCCAGCAGAACACATTGCTTCAGCTGACCGTTGGTCATGTGGGTCAAATATTTCCAGATCTACTAAAACACGCAACCATGTATGACTTTCCAGGACCTTCTCCCTCTATGGCCCAAGAGTGTCTTGTACACAGAGAATAAAGAAAATTAGCTTTCCTTTACACTCTCACTTGTGCTACTCACACAGAAGTGTAAAGGACAGGAGCAGAGGATTTAGGGAGGCTATAGTGCAGGATTTAGGGAGGCTAGGCTCCCTAAATCCTCAGCGAAGCTCTTGACGCATCACCGGCTGATCAGAGACAGGCCGACTGTGTCCGCAGGCCCGTCAGACGTGCCTTCCATCGGACCGGCGGCCGGCCGGGTTCACGTCAGGTTTATTTCCATCCACTGCCCTTTATCTTGATTGAAAGGGCTTCCCGGAGCAGAACGGCTCGTCGCTATTTAAACCACTCACACAGGCCGACAGGCCGTCGCAGTAGAGGGGGATGAATGACAATGACCAGAGCCGTATTCCCTATGGCCAATCGCTTAATAATAACCCACCTCTTATGTAAGAGAGCAGGCGGGGTGCAGATTCGATGAAGAGAAAGTTGCTCTTAGCCTGGGGTTAGAGTCCCACGACGGTTAACAGCGATTTATAATTGCTTTAGTGGTTAAATCGCTTTCTTCTACTCTTTGTTTTTGTTCTTGCCTTTATCTCTCGCCGTTTTCTTTGTGTTTCTTCCACTCGGTCGGTGAGGCGACGCTGCCACCGCAGAGGTAATGCGGTTGGTCGCAGTCAGGGATCAATATCCATTCTGCTCGGCTGTGATGAGAATCCTCTGTGTAGTGCACAGCAGCAGCCAGCAAGGGGGTCCCAGCCACTGGCCCTCTCTCTGTGCAAATACAGCATAAAGCAAGCTGTGTGTGTGTGTGTGTGTGTGTGTGTGTGTGTGTGTGTGTGTGTGTGTGTGTGTGTGTGTGTGTGTGTGTGTGTGTGTGTGTGTGTGTGTGTGTGTGTGTGTGTGTGTGTGTGTGTGTGTGTGTGTGTGTGTGTGTGTGTGTGTGTGTGTGTGTGTGTGTGTGATCTGACTATTGTGTTTTTTGTTAGGTTTTATTGGTTTTCTAATGTTCCCACTGTCCCACGTCAGACTTAATCCAAGCTAATCTGGGATCCAGCGGTCCTACTGTGTTCTGCTGTGTTACAGCTGAAGCTCAGGGGGAGGGGCCACAGAGCCTGGGCAGGAAACCAGGCACCAAAAGGGGCGGATCTACGCATTGTTTCCTGTTTCGTTGGGGAGATATTTCATAGAACAAATCCCTTATCCGTGGCTGGATGAAGCGCTCAAGGGGGATTCTTTAATCCTTCTTTCTCCATGGCCAGTCCGATACAGTGTTGATGTGAACCCTTAAAGTTTACAGACTCTTTTATACATTTATTTACTACTGGCCGAGTTCATTTTGACCTATAACGTGCTTACAGTTCCCCGCCACCAGTCTCATGATTGGTCGAAACACATATTACCGTCTCATGATTGGTCGAAACACATTATACTCTCATTATTGGTCGAAACACATATTACAGACTCATAATTGGTCGAAACATACATTAAGCGAGAGAAAGTGAAACGTCCTTTTTCCCAGATTTGCGTTGGCCAGCCATCAGCTTTACAGTATGAACTTAACCTAAAATCAGTCGGACTGAAGGACGACATTACCGACTGATCCTGTATCTGCAGAGTAGGGATTGAGAGACATAGAGAGTGAGTGGGTGAGAGAGGGAATGGGTGGCAAAGAGTAGGGGCCGAGTAGTATGTGTATTTTTACGGCACTGCTAAGCGTGCCGAACCACTAGTTAGCACGACTTGACGGGTAGCGTTGGCAGAACACCGGCGTCAGAATAGAACAGTACAGTCTATTGAGTCTGCGGAGTCACACAAAGTGAGTGGAAGGGTTGCTGCTAATGAAAGAGACGTCTGATCCGAGAACAGTCAATCCTCTGCCAGGCCGCAGCGTATATTGACAGAACTCAGGCGCTCTACCACCGCCGCCTGCCAAACCTGTAGTGGACAGCTGCTGCCGCCGCCGCCAGTGCTGTCTGTGGCAGCGACCGCACTTGGGGGGGCCCCCCTGGGGCCCCTGCGGCTTTTAGAGATGTGTGGTAGCAACGGTGGACGTGTTAATTATTCATCCCCGAAGTGCGCATGGTTTGAGTCATTTTTTACGACTGGGTTACGATTGGGCTATGCCACTTACAGTATTACGGGGGTTTATTGAGCGAGAGTAAACTATTGCGTAAAATGCAACAAAGCAAAGAGTGTGCTGAACCTGTTAATTGAGTTAAAACAAGGACAGGAGTGACGGTCCGCCGTCCTGCCGTTGTATAAAGTCGTATATATTTAGAGAAAGCCTCCTTTCTTCACATTTCTAAAAGTTAGTATGGTGGGTGGGTGGTAGTAGCTCATCGTTAATGTCATGAAGGGCGACTTTTAACTGATTTGGCGGTGGAGGCTGCTGTAAACCTCCGAGGGTGTCGGGTTTGACAGTTCTCTAACTGTCCTACTCTTACCCCCTAAATAGGTTCACCTGTTGAATCAATTTTTCGCCAGGTGTGAGTTGGAGAATTAGCCCAAACCCAATTCCAAATCCACCCTATAAAGTGACATCACAAGTGGGCGTGTCCACCTCCACCCTGTTGCCAGATCGATTGATGGATGCATCGACCAATCAGCCCGCCCATCGGACTGCACTGTGCCAACTGGTAGCCTGATATCTTCAAACTGTTTACTTTTAATTGAGAACAGAGACAGAGGGGGAAATGGAACATAGCTGCGGTGGAAGTGTTCTGCGCGTCCTCTGCAGCCTCTCTCTCTAATCCAGATCCTCTCTGTGTACATTTTGAATAACTTAAACCGATGAATATTTCATGCTAACTCACCTCCAACTGAAGGCCCTGCATTTTTCATCGCATTTCCTAAGCAATCCCCCCCCCCCCCACACACACACACACACACACACACACACACACACACACACACACACACACACACACACACACACACACACACACACACACACACACACACACACACACATATATTTTACCCTTTTTGACTGAGCATATATAGAGTAAGGAAAAACATGTTGGATCGCCCAGGTTTGTTCCTATCGTCGGGAGCGTTCTGTTTTCCGAGCTCTCTCGGAGAACCGGTTTCATCTCCACCGTTCCTCTCCTCTCC
>OLKM01001294.1:15030-17530 GCA_900291075.1 Melanogrammus aeglefinus | reverse complement strand
GGGGTTTAACTTAGAGCAGCTGCAGTAGTTCGCAATTGGTCCACTGAGCTCCGTCTGTACTTTTATGCACACCGGACTTGACCGCTGTCAAGGCAAGTGGATTTATTGCCTGATTCACGTCTTTGTTATTACTCTGTAAGTAGTCCGGTAAGCGTGTCCGGTCGCTAAGCGACGGGACATGGGTGTTTATTAATGACGTGTTTGCGCATCGCAGTGTCCGCGTGTGTCCGAGATAACTGTAAACGAGTAGGCTACTATTAGTACTTTTGCAGGCTGAACGTTAAAATACTTCTTAACTTGGAGAGATGGCAGCTGCAGTAGTTCGCAATTGGACCTTCGAGGAGACAAATGTCCTCTTGGAAATTCTTAAGGAGCCATAACGGACACTTTTGTTACTGCCATGTATACAGTACATTCAGACGACATTTTTACATGGTTCTGAATGGGACTAGGTCATATGTGTGCTAACTTTTGTGCTAAATGGTTCTCCGTGGGACTAGGTCATATGTATGCTAAATGTGGTTCCATGGTTCTCAATGGGCTGTCCCTCTGTCCCTCTGAGCTCTGGGTGTTTATGTCCATGTTATGTGTTCCAGGGATCTGAGTTGATGCTATATGGTATGTGGTGGTATAGGGCTCGTGCACCGTGAAGTCACATCGCAATGACGGCCTCCATTTGGGACATATAGGACATGGGCACGTTATTGTTAGTCATGGTCTTCTGGTCATTGCTTAGTCATTTATCAGGAAATGATTTGTCATTGTTACGGAGTCATTGTTATGTCTGACACCGCCACGGCATTTCTCATGCGCGACTTGGCGCAACAAAGTTCTGATTAGCCCGGGCTATACGGTATAATTGCGTTTATTCAGGATTATACAGTACCACACAACTCTCTCGGGGGCATCACAAAATGGCCCACCGCCAGCCGGCGTCCCATGATGCACCCTGATGCCCCATTAGAGCGCTTCCAGAGGGTTCTGAGTGGATTGAGGTCGTGTGGTTGTGTTCCGGGTGGGATTATGTAATCCCAGCGCAGCGATGGGTGTAAACAGCGTGTAATGTGTGGGTAATGAGGGGGGCAGGGTGACGTAATCCCGGTGGGGGCGGGCTCGGTGGAAGGTGAGTGGTGGTTCAGTGACCAAAGTCACGGGTCACGGCCCGCAGGACCCCGCCGCGGTGCGTGAGTGCGTTTTACCGTGTCGCCGTCGCCACAAGTCGACGCGCACGGTGAACGCCACGCGGTGATGATGTGTGATAGGTGTAAATAAGACAGCAGGATGGAAGAGAGAGAGAGAGAGAGAGAGAGAGAGAGAGAGAGAGAGAGAGAGAAGAGAGAGAAGAGAGAGAGAGGAGAGAGAGAGAGAGAGAAGAGGAGAGAGAGAGGGAGGAGAGAGAGAGAGGAGAGAGAGAGGCGAGAGGGCGAGGAGGGGGGAAGCGAGGTTAAAGGATAAGGCAACAGAGAGAGAGAGAGAGAGAGAGAGAGAGAGGAGAGAAGAGAGAGAGAGGGGAGAGAGAGGGGGGGAGAGGGAGAGAGAGAGGGGGGAGAGAGAGAGAGAGAGAGAGAGAGAGAGAGAGAGAGAGAGAGGGAGGGGGGGGGAGAGGGGGAGAGAAAGAGAGAGAGAGAGAGGAAACATGGAAGTCTGTTTATTCTCTCCGCGTGATAACGGAGGAGAACGATGGACTGAGGAAGCACGCAACAAAGGATGGAGGAAACACAGGGTGGAAGGAAGGGAGAGGGGGAGATAGGGCAGGAAGGGAAGGAAACAAGGAGGGAGGAAGGGATGAAGGAAGCGAGGGAAGGACGCAGGATAGAACGAAGGGAGGGAGGGAGGAACGAAGGGATGCAGGAAGGAGGAAGGAAAGGAGGGGAGGAAGCAGCGAGAGGCGCAGCGACCGGAGGACTGAACTAAAGGCCAGAGTGGGGGTGCAGAGGAGGGAGGGGGGGGGGGGGGGGGGGGCACCGCGACGGCCGGGTGGTGCAGGCCCCACAGCGCCTGCAGGCAACTGCTGAATGGCTTGATCACCCCCCCTCCCCCTCCCTCCTCTCTCCCTCTCTCCCCCATCCGCCTCCTCCGCTCTGCACCATCCACCTCTTCCCTCCTCCCCTCTTCTTCCCTCTGTCCTCCTTTCTCCCTCTCTCCCCCTCCTCCTCTCTCCCCCTCCTCCCCTCCTCCCCCCTCCCCCCATCCCCCTCTCTCCTCTCTTCTACTCTCCCCTCCTCTCTACTCCCCCATACCTCCTCTCTCCCCTCCCTCTTCTCTCCTCCCTCTTTCTCCTCCCTCCTTCCTCCTGCTCTCTTCCCTCCCTCCCTCTCCCTCCCTCCTCCTCTCTCCCCCATCCTCCTCTCCCCCCAGTCTCCCTCTCTCTCTCCCTCATACTCTCTCTCTCTCTCTCCCCTCCCTCCTCCCCCCTCCTCCTCCTCCTCTCCTCCTCCCCTCCTCCTCCTCCTCCTCTCCTCCCTCTCCCTCCTCCCCTCCTCTCCTCCCCTCCTCCCCC
>OLKM01001294.1:12500-14665 GCA_900291075.1 Melanogrammus aeglefinus | reverse complement strand
CCCCTCCTCCCCCTCCTCCTCCTCCTCCGCCTCGCTCCCCCCCCTTCGCTCCTCTCCTCCCCCTCCTCCCCTGCTTTCCTTCCTCCCCCTCCCTCCTCCTCCTCCTGCCTCCTCCTGCCCTCCTTCTTTCTCCCTCCCTCCCTCTTTCTACACAGCCGGGTCTAGAGGCAGCCTTAATGGCTCCATGCTGGTCACTCTTGCATCCCACTCACCCCCCCCTCCCCCCCCGCCCGCAACCCACGCCTCCCGCACCCACCCCCCCCCCCCCCACACACACACACACACCCCGGCCCGGTCCGGCCCCCCCACACACACTCACTCTCTCCTGCTCTCCTGGATTCCGTCCTTCCTCTCCTGCGGTGTGCTGAGGTTACTTTAATTCTCCGTGTTAGTGAGTGTTGTTGATTGGTTTAAATTCATATCAGATATCATCTCACGGTCACGCGTCTTTATATTCAAACATGTATGTTAACAGCCACACATAATCTACATATCATTTATATTTAAGGTAACTACGTGTCATAAGTGTCAAACATGTCATACTTTCTGAATATATATTTTTAATATACAGTAGAGTGAATAAGTTAAAGAAACATGTGTAAATATTTACATTTACACATATTTACAAGTGTAAATGTAAATATAAAGTCTAGAATACGCACAGATAGACCGATGTGTGATTTGCCTTTGCACCATTCACATGGTGTGTGCGCAATTGAACTGTGCATTTCCCCAGCTAGTGGAGCTGTATTTGTAGCTATAGTTTGTTGTATTGGTAGCCAATTCAACAGAAGAACACCCCTCAATGTCTCGTCATCGTCATACAGTGGGTCTTCTCAGGGCGTCAGTAGGCTGTATAGTTGGTGCGTACATATCAAGTACCTCACCTGTCCACCAGGGGTCAGAAAGGAGTCCTCTCTAGGGTTCTTCAGATATTTTTGAAGACTCTTAGCAGGATCCTTGTTATCGTTTGAAAAGGTCAGGCCGTCTTGTTACGGCCCCATTGTCGTGAGCTGTAATAATAATAATTAAATCGGCGAGCAGCCTCAATAGTATTCACAGCGTCACGCACACCCTGCCCGCGCTGTCCCATTCTTCACGTTCTGCGGTGGAAGGTCAGTGGTGGGCGATGGGATAAGTGTCCACAAGAGATTCAGAGTGAATCCGAGCCCCGGGCCACAAGCGAAGGCTGTTTATATGCGGTTAAAAAATATTAGCGCTTAGCTTAGCAGTTATTCAAATTGACACCGTAGCGTCATCTTTGGGGCTATTGACACAGAACGCTATTGACACTGTTCTAAAATAGGATGGCCTTAAGAGTGTATGAGGTTTAAAGGCCCTGACTCATTCCCAAGTGGAATTGTGATTGATTGAATATTGCAGATTTTTTATGCTTTTAATCAAGCCAAGTCCAAGAGCATGTTTACCAAAACCTGTGGTTTATTTTTTAAAGATTTTTGATTATGAATATTTATTTATTTATAACGCCTTAGATAGATTTATAACACCTTACGTACAAAGTTTCTGGCATATTCTGCAGCTGGGGCGTTAGAGATAGTGACATCGTATTTTTCTCAGTCTGGGTGGAGATAGAGATACTGACGTGTATCAGTGTGTTCTCAGGCTGGTTTGGGTGGAGTTAGGGATAGTAACGTGTATCAGTGTGTTCTCAGTCTGGTCTGGGTGGAGGTAGAGATAGTAACGGTGTATTTGCTGTGTTGTTAGCCTGGTTTAGGCATATTAGAGATAGTGACGGTGTATGGCTGGGTGGTTTTAGAGATAGTGACATGTATGCGTTCTCATTCTGGGTGGAGTTAGGGATAGTGACGTTTATTCTCTGTGCTCGCTGTGTTCTCAGCCTGGTTTGGGGAGGGTTAGAGATAGTGACGGTGTATTTGTATTTGCTGTGTTGTCTGCATGGTCTGGGTGGAGTTAGAGATAATGACGTGTCTGTGTTCCCAGTCTGGGTGGAGTTAGATAGTGACGGTGTATTCACTGTGTTCACAGCCCGGTTTGGGTGGAGCATCCTGTTCTCTCTAGCATCCTGTTTTCATACTGCTTCCCTCCACATTTTCAGGAATTTATTTTGTTTGTGTGGGGATGCGTATGTGTTTCTCTGCACATACACGCATGCAGTGGGTGTGTATCTTTGTGTGTTTCGGCGT
>OLKM01001294.1:0-10000 GCA_900291075.1 Melanogrammus aeglefinus | reverse complement strand
TGGGGAGGGCTGTTGTTCCTTCTCAGGGCTCCTAGCCCCGCCTCCCTCTCCTTCTCCTCACTGTTTCCTAGGTGATCCTAATATAAATGACACCTTAAGGTCTCCCTTAGCGCCTCTCCTCGGTGTAATAATATGACTAATGAAGGAAATTACGGCTCGCGAAAAACCATTAAACTGATTTAAGTTCGTACCCGGAGGCCATGTCGTTCTGTGTCGTTTAGGGAGGAAAGACAGGTGTGCGTTTGGCGGCTGCTTCTGCTGTCGTCAGCCATGCCGGCCAATCTGTGGCTCAGTGGGAAGAGGAAGCGGCGTCGACCGTATATGGTCATCAGGAACAGGATGCGAATGACCCCCTCGGAATAAACGATAGTATAAAGATATATATGTTTATATTAAGGGCGTTTTAGCAGACGCTTTTCTGCAAAGCGAGGTAAAGTAAGTACATCTGTGAGTACAACGTCAGAATTCTGAGATTAAGGTCTGAATTCTGACTTTAATCTCAGAATTCTGAGATTAAGGTCAGAACTCCAAAAATAGAATCACATCTCGCCCTGACTGTCTTCGTCAGTATGGGTATAGGAACACAAGGTGGGATTTATGGTCATTCGCCTGACATCACCACTGGGTGTGGGTGGGGGGCTGACAGTGCGGACCACGTGGGAGGTAATTTATTAATCAACGCCCTCACATCCAGCCTGCTGGGGTCACAACGGGGGTCAAATGGACCTAAACAGTGTTAGCTAGCTAGCTGCATAAATGATTCCAATACCTCAAGACCACCCCTGCGAACACCCAGCGTTTAATAATTATAACATTATATCATCTAATGTAAAACTATGCGGTGTGTGCTCATAACAACAAACCCATGAAGTTACAGGAACATGAGGTATAAGGCATCTCCGCACCTGATGCTGCTCGATTCATTATTTACCTTTTCATTATCTATCATTAGTTATATTGTTTGGATGATAAAGACTACACTTCATTATGCTTCACTTCAATAACGCAATCAATTACATGGCAGTAAAAACATTGAGGTTTACTTTTCCTTATGATTTGCAGAACCGAGAAATTCAGATTTTTGCCTAAACTCGCAGTTCTATATATCAAATACTGGGAATAAACCGAGGCAAAATATCTGACTTAATGGGGGCAAGGGGGAATATTATAAAATATTGAATATAATTCCTGATGCACTGTTTCAGAAAGAATGACGGGAAAGTATGACTTGTCCCCAGATCACCCCAGAACAACACAACACTACAACACAACTATTACACCGTTTACATTCATTGACACAACAGCGAGACCCCAGACCTCTGGCCAGACCAGCGCCTCCGCTGGGTCCTAAAGGTGTCGGAGTAACATCTGCCCCCAGACCAACGGGCCGGGTTGAGTCCAGCGTTGCCAGATTGGGCCCGATATCCCGACCAATCTGGCAACACTTGGCGAGTCCGCTGAGGGGTTTGGACCGCCCACTGCATCCGTCCGTCGACGGACGACGGACGGCGTGTCTGACGCATGGGGGAGTGGTATTTGCCGACGGATCCACGATCTGATTGGCTGCTGACGGATCCTTTGCAGCCTGAAAAGTTTAAAGTTTTCTCAACTTCTGAACGCAAGAGACGGAGAAGACGGAACCGGACGGTGCCTCAATGCATTTCGGGATCGCCCCATGCAAAGTCAATGAGATCCGTCAGCGGACGGATGCAGTGGGTATGGGGTGAAGCAAACAGTCACCGTTTCTTCTGCTTTTGGACACAATTCATACGCATTGATTACACCTGCATTGAACGCAGTTGAAAAGCAGTTGAAAGCGGACGATGGGGGAGAGAGAAGGTAGAGTTATGGTCGGGTGTCTGTCGACTCTAACGCAGGAGGGTTTACGGAGGACCCTACGTCCTTGCGGACCCTCCTATAGCGTCCACCGCAAGGGCCCGTCTTTCGCCTCCCACAAATTGTAACCTTGCGTCGAGGCGACTCAGCAGAAAGGGCTGAATTGGTCCGCTTGCGTAAACCCGACGTAAACCTTACGCAGAACCAAAACAAGTTCACAACTGCGTCAAAGCGACTGTCTGGGCATTGCGTCGCCTCAACGTCCAACCATAACCCTAGTTTAGAGGTGAGGCAAACAGTCACAGTTTCCGCCTGCTGCTGGACAAAATTCATCCACATTAATTACACTTGCATTGACTATGGTTGAAAAACTGTCGAAAGCAACAATGGGGGTGAGAGATCTGTGAACGAGTGTTTCATCGTTCAGTTGTAAAGTTAGTAAAAAAATAGTATCATAAGCCCACGCAGTAGATGTTACAGTGTTTTGAGACAGTAGGCCTATGTTGTATCAGTACAGCCTGGCTCTGCCCGCCTAAGTACTTCCGCTCAATTTGAATTTCCCTTCAGTAGCCTACAGGTCTGGTTCTTCGATATGTTAGTGGGTTTTCTCCGTCTTAAAAACCCAGTGCCAGAGTGGCACTGGGCAGATCCAATAGTCTTAATCTCCAACGGACACCCGCCTTCAAGTGAGTTAACGTTGATCAATTGAGTAGATCCAGACTTTCTGCACAAATGAAATGAATGGTCGGACCAGGCTAGTATCAGTATGTTCCTGGGACGTCTTTTCTAACTGTAATCAGGGAGTCATAGCAATCATCGTTAACGTGCTTAAGACTTCAGCAGTGCAGAGGTTAAACCAGGGCGCTTAATTGCTAATTGGCTGAACAGCTTAACGGCCATATGACGCCACACGCATCGCTGACAGCGCTCCATCACGGGCCGCGCGGACGCCCGGGTCGAACCGCGTCATTTCTGCTGACACGCGGTAACTCTGGAAACGCATCTCTGGCGTTTAACCTCCAGGAAGGGAGCGCTGCCTTCCTGTTCCCGGTGACATTTAGAGAGACGCAGAGCCAGGGCTGAAGCGGGGATGTTGTTACACGCAGCGGCACGACGGCAGCAGTGCGCCCGTTAGCAGAGGTTACCCGGGGCCTCCGTCATCCCGCCGGAGAGATGGGGGGCTGCATGCAAATGTACGCAGGCACGGGCGCAGCGCACACACACACACACACACCGGAAGCAAGCACCGATGCACACACAGAAGCACACACCGACACATATACACACGCACACAAGCACCGTGCACGCAGCACGTACACACACAAGGACACACATACTCAAACACACCACACACACAAGCACCACATACACACACTTACCACGCACTACATACACAAAAAATGCATGAACACATACACACACACACACACACACACACACACACACACACACACAAACAAGCAACCACGCAAACACACACACACAGCCTCCCTGTGACCCATCAGACAGCACACAGTAATGCATCAGGCGAACCATACATCACACCGCGGTGGAGGTAAACATGCGGGAGCGAGGCATTCATTTTCCCTCCGCTAAATAAAGTAATGCATTTTCCGCCGAGTCATGGGAGAGGGAAAAGTATAGTCACAATAACGCGCGATATAGTGGTCGCACTGCGCAGCCTCCTGCAAACAACAGATTAGACATGGACTCATTAACGAGTTATTACAGCCGTGGCAGCTGTGATGGATGAGCCAACGACCTACCCCTCTAAGGCGCGGACAGATTCTGCTTTTGATTGCTCATCTCCTCGGGATAGCATCGTAATAGATGTAGATCTCCACCTACAGTTTACGGTCTTGGCATAATCCTGCCATATCCTCCCCCCCACCCTCTTGCTGTTGCTCCATTAAAACCCCCAACGGACTCCCAACAATCCGCTGAAATCAATGGCAGCGGGGCTAATCCGCCGCGTTAGCCTAGCGCGTCGCCAGATAGCAGTCTTTTTGTGCGCTGACCTCGCGGGTCTGGGGTGGAACGGGACGCGGAGCGTGGGGGGGCGGGGGGGGGGGGTAGGGGGCGTTTTATACAAGGATCCGCGGGAGGAGGATGGAGATGGTGTTTGGGGGGGGGGGAGGGGGGGGGATATCGCCTACGTCGGGACAAGGGAAAGCAAAGCGGTGGCTAACAGGATTAGCAAACCAAGCTTACTGTACTACTGTCTAACCCTCCTCCTCCTCCTCCTCTGGCGCCGTCATGGAGATGAGTTCCGGGGATGAGTGACAGGTTAATGATCCAGTCCCCCCCCCATAAAGGCACTATCGACCCCGCGTCTCAGAGTGATTGGATCTTTTTGTTTGATTATCCCCCATTTAGCGCTGGGTTATTAGACAGCGACTTGACATGGAGGCTCCGTCTCCACCAAGAGCGGCTTCGAGGTGACGTTTCACCTTGAGGTGCCGGTTAGGTTTGGTTTTAATCATTTTAAAAGGTTTTTCATGTATATGGTCAAATGGCCCTGGTATAAAATATGGATTCTTATTTCTGGAAAAGAAGACTCGAGGTTGTTGTGTTATGATAAATGATTCAAGTGTTACAGAAGACGCACAATGCTCATATATGGTGGTTATTCTCCGTTTCTGTACACCTACACTTTTGTCATTTTCTCAGCTCCCACTTCTTGTCGAGATTATTTTTAAGGCAGGCCTATGACAAAACACTTCCATCCACAACGTGCCCACCATCAGAGCCGTTTCTCTACAAACCCACTTTTGGTCCATGAAAAATAAAAAGGCGAGAAAAAAAAAAAAACGACCTGGCAGCCGACGTCAAAAGGTGACGTAACGCCGTGTTTTCCAAAACAGCGCGCCTCCTAACGCATCCTGTTTGTTCAACTGAATGGACCCGCATGTGCTCTTTCCAACATAATGAGAGCCGGGCACTTAGGCCGCCATGTAAAGCCTTGGCTGTAAGTGCGTGATGTTGCACGTAAGTGGGTTCATTCACATGCGAGGGCTCTGTGGCTGCGAGGCACACCGCAGCGCGCTCACGCATCCAGCTTGCGTCCCGGCCCCTAGTGACGGGACACGGCGCTCGGCCAAAGCGCTGAATATTACATCATACACCTGTGAAAGGCTTTTCGGATTTCACTCCGTAAATTCATTGTTATTTTTTGCACTTTATGCGTATCATGGATTTATTTTAATAACCTGACGTGCTGGAAGGTTTTTCCCAAAGAACATTCTGGAAATTTGTCTCTGGTAAACGGTCTGAAAGAGGGCGGGCACTTAAAAAAAGAGTCCTTGGTACGTGAGTGGATGAACCAACTGTCTATCACGTAAATCACGTGGTTCCTCATGGGATGGTGATTGGTCGAACCACCGTGTTTCAGACACAAATGCAGAACTTGAAACCTGGCTAGATTGGTTGTGATCTTGCAAATCCAGGTGTCTCACGTGACACGGTTAGTACTTTGGAGACAACAACTGATTTGTACACTGTGATATCGGAGGTAGTAGTACCATTTCTGGTGCCTTTTGACAGTAGTTTTTCTGTCCAACCCTAACGCTCAGTCCTCAATCAGTCCTTATCCGACTCCCAATCCCAGCCAACTGCTATTTTTTAATAACAGCACAACTTAAATTGGCCTTGCCAGAGCCAGGCTGTGTACACAACACACGCATGCGCTGGGGACCTCATCGCACAAAAGACAAAACGCGCTTGCTGCATCAGTGCACACAGAAACACACCACAACAACAACCCTACGCCGGCCGGCATTTAAACGGCTCCGTATTCCTGTAATGGTGGTTCCCTTCCCTCGGCCCGTTTGTGAGTCTGGTGGAGTTCCATTCCGTTGCGGTCCACGTTACAAGGCCTAGTCATCCATCACTGTGTCAGCGGTCCACCCCCTCAACCACTTCTCTCTGGACTCCCCCTCCCAGCAGCGAGCCTCTCTCCCCCTCCCCGCCCCCACCCGCCCCCCCCCCCCCGCCCGCCCACACAGCCGTCAAATGGCTGGAAGTTGGTTTGTGTATAAAGTTTGTTTGACTGGATGTTCCTGGGTGAGTGACAGCAGGGGGGGGGGCACCGTGTGGGCGACAGGAGGGAAGTGAACTCTCGTTATATTATCCATCATTAAGCCAGGAGACGTGCACCCCGGGTCGGCATTGTGCGTTTGGTTACAGCTAGTTTCTAGAACGAGGCGTGAACCTGGGTTGTGTTGTTTTTTTTTGGTTTCCTGTTTCGCAGATCGAGAAGATCATGAACTTGATCGGCGCCGGGATTGACACGTCGAGCAGCGAGCAGAACCGGGCGGCTGAAGCAGGTAACCTCTATCCCAGAACCCCCCTCTGTCTGATGTCGTAAGGAACGCGGACTCTGGGGGTCCATGGGCACACGGGCGCCATGTGGCTGGTCACCGGAGGGTTGCCAGTTTGATCCCCGGAGTGTCCCTGAGCAAGACACCTCACCCTGACCTGTCGCCTTGCATGGCTGACACACCCCGAGTCCATTGTGACGAAACTGCCCACCAAACTCCACCCCCATCACCCACCAAGCGTCTACCCCCATCCCCCCCCACACACCAAGCCTCACCCCACCACTTCACCCACCTCCGTCCCCATCCTCACCCCTCTGTCACCCCCACCACCCCCACCCCCCTCATCTCCCCCCCCCACCTCCTGCAGAGCACCGGGTGGTGTGTCCTTCAGGCTGCGGGCGGAGCACAGCCAGCTGGCGCGCTGCTCGCTTTGTTCTTAGAGCCGGCGCCTGGCCGCCATCAGCGCCCCCCCCACCCCGCCACCCCGCCACCCCGCCATCGCAACCGCCGCCGCTGTCGCCGCGGTGACGGTGATGTCATCACACACCTATTGTGTAACGCCGGCGTCTGAACTATATTTAGAGGATCCAGTGTGTACCTCGACTATCTTGTGGTGTGTAGTTGTTGGTGTGTATGCCGTGGTGTGTAGCCCGCGGTGTGTAGTTGTTGGTGTGTATGCCGTGGTGTGTATTTCCTGGTGTATAGTTCTAGGTGTGTGTGCCGTGGTGTGTAGCTGGCGGTGTGTACCTCTTGTTGTGTAGCGGGATATTGTGTACCTCGGGGTGTGTGCTTCTCGTTGTGTAGCGGACGGCGTGTAGCCGGTGGTGTTTGTCTCCTGGTTTGTGTGTCTCGTGGGGTGTACCTCTCGGTGTGAACCTCGTTGTGTCTGGCTCTCGGTGGGTGTCGTGCACTAGCGATGGGCGGCGGGTTGCCGTGCCGACGGTTGTCACGCTGGGACCGGCGGCCGCCGGGGGACGGGCAGGGAGCGGGGGACGGTGTGTGTGTCGGGGACCCCCCCCCCCCCCGGTGGATCAGGTGTCCGTTTTAAACCCCTCCCAGGGCTCCCCAGATGTAGGGCTTCACACCGCACGTCTATAACGCCGGGCAAATAAAATCCAGCTTAATTAAAAGCTTGAATCCTTAATTAGAGCCGTTGGATTTCATTTACCTTAACCCACTCGGTCCAGGGGATGGTACAGTTGCCATGGAAACAATAGAACGACGGTCCGCTGAAGAGGGTCCGTTTGAAGATTCACTTGACGTCGGGCTGCTGGGATATTAACAACGTTTGAAGGCTTTAATGTTTTAAAGGCGGCTTAGGGGGGGAGGTGTTCAATGAATGAATGAATGAATGAACCAATGAATGAATGAATGAATAACAATGGTAATTCAAAGTCACTTTGCGTTGGATGACCACTCATCAGGGTTCCGGGTAAGCCCTGACGTTAACAGTTTGTCCACATGTTTGTACTGCGTGCTAAAGTGTTTATAAAGCCCAGGAAGCGTCTCTCTGTCGGCTTGTCTCAGCCTCGTTAATAACAAATGGGTTTTGTTTTTATGGAAAGTCGTTCCGACTTCCCTAATTATTTCTTTATGTCCCATCGCATCTCAGCCCTCCATAGTGAAGCGTAGCTCGTCCTCACTCTCTCAACCTCTCACCCCCTCACCCTGTCACCCCCCTCACTCTCTCACCCCCTCACCCTCCTCACCCTCCTCACCCCCTCACCCCTTCACCCTCCTCACCCTCTCACCTCTTCACCCCCTCACCTTCCTCACCTCCCTCCCCTCCTCATCCCTTCACCCTCCTCACCCCCCTCACCCTCTCTCACCCTCTCACCCCCCTCACCTCCTCACCCTCTCTCCCCCCTCACCCTCCTCACCCCTTCCCCCCCTCACCCCCTCACCCCCTCACCCCCTCACCCTCCTCACCCCCTCACCTGGTTTGGTTTGTTTGGTGGGTCTGTTGATGATGGTATAGCTGTGGGCTATTTATAGGCAGTGTTTGGGAGAGGGGGGTTTGGGGGGGGGGGGGTTTGGGGGGAGAGCCGGCTCACCGTCAACACCGTCCCAGATCAGGCTGAGTCACGGAGTGACGCCATGATGGTTCTCCATGGCCACCGAGTGTTGAACAAACGGCTCCGACCAGAGAGGGAAAGAGGTTCT
Source organism: Melanogrammus aeglefinus (assembly GCA_900291075.1). Lineage (NCBI taxonomy): Eukaryota > Metazoa > Chordata > Actinopteri > Gadiformes > Gadidae > Melanogrammus > Melanogrammus aeglefinus. Next base: position 1,682 of record OLKM01001294.1, on the reverse strand, counting down.
ATCGCTCACTGCTGTCCCCCTGGATCACTGAGACGCAAGAGAACCCCCCACGGAGAGGGAGAGGGAGAGAGGGAGGGAGAGAGGGAGGGAAGGGGAGAGGGAGAGAGGGAGGGAAGGGGAGAGGGAAGGGGAGAGGGAGAGAGGGAGGGAAGGGGAGAGGGAAGGGGGAGAGGGAGAGGAGGGGAGGGAGAGGGGAGAGGGAGAGAGGGAGGGAAGAGGAGAGGGAGGGAGGGAGGGAAGGGGAGAGGGAAGGGGAGAGGGAGAGAGGGAGGGAAGGGGAGAGGGAGAGAGGGAGGGAAGAGGAGAGGGAGGGAGGGAGGGAAGGGGAGAGGGAGGAGGGAGGGAGGGGGAGAGGAGAGAGAAGAGAGAGAGGAGGAGAGGAGAGAGAGAGAGAGAGAGGAGGAGAGAGAGGAGGCAAGAGGAGAGAGAGGAGAGAGAGAGGAGGGAGAGAAGAGAGAGAGGAGAGAGAGAGAGAGAGAGAGAGAGAGAGAGAGAGAGAGAGAGAGAGAGAAAGAGCACAAGAAAAAAAGGAGAGATAGCAGGAGTGAGAGAGGGAGGGAGGGAGAGTCACTATTCCTCTACTTCATATCTCTTCATCGCCCTCTCCCCCCCTCCCTGTTCTCCTTATTGTGATTGTTTTATGATTCCCTCCCTCCCCAACGGCTCCTGAGTCATGTCACTAACTGATCTCTAGGCACCCAGGGGCCCCTGAGCTCTCACACTGCTGGTGGCGCCGCGCCAGCCAATCAGGACGCAGCACACCTGAGAGAGAGAGGGGGGGGGGGGGGGGGGGGCGGAGAGAAGAGAGAGAGAGAGCGGGAGAGAGGAGAGGAGAGAGAGGAGAAGAGAGGGAGAGCGAGAGAGAGAGAGAAGAGAGACGAGAGAGAGAGAGACGGGAGCGAGGGAGAGAAAGAGAGTGGGGGAGAGAGAGAGAGAGAGAGAGGGAGGGGAGCGAGAGAGAGGGGGGGGATAAGAGAGAGAGAGGGGTGGAGTGAGAGAGAAATGTGGGAGGGAGACAGAGAGAGAGGGAGAGGGGGAGAGAGAGAGGGTAGAGAGAGAGAGGGGGAGAGAGAGGGGAGACAGAGGGAGACAGAGAAAGAGAGCGTGAGAATGAGAGAGAGAGAGCGAGAGAGAGAGAGAGAGAGAGAGAGAGAGAGAGAGAGAGAGAGAGAGAGAGAGAGAGAGAGGGGGGGGGGGGAGGGCGGTGCAGAGGTGAGAGAGGGGGGAGAGAGTGGGGGAGAGAGTGGGGGAGAGAGGGGTGCGCTGCAGACTGCCAAGACAAGGCTTTTCTGTGGGCTGTGTGCCTGTGTTTGTGTTCGGAGAGAGAGAGCGGTAGAGAGACAGAGAGAGAGACCGAGAAAGGGCTTCAACAGATACTGCAAAAATACTGAGTGAACGAGCTGGGAGAGACAGAGGAGCGGGGGGGTGAGAGAGAGGAGCCGGGGGGGGGGGGTTGGGAGGAGGGAGGGCAGGGGGGAGAAGGGTACAAAGATAGTGGCGGAGAGACCAAGAGGAAGTGGAAGACAGAACGAGCTAGAGAGGATGAGAGAGAGAAAAATAAAGAGAGGGCGCAAGACGTGTGTGTGTGTGTGTGTGTGTGTGTGTGTGTGTGTGTGTGTGTGTGTGTGTGTGTGTGTGTGTGTGTGTGGACTCTTCCTCCCCTGGAGCCGCGCTGTGTGACG
>OLKM01001293.1:140379-149880 GCA_900291075.1 Melanogrammus aeglefinus | reverse complement strand
TGCATCTGTGTCAGAATGTTTGTATCTGACTGCTCCCGTAATTGGTGAAGTGCTCAACAACCAAACTTCCCCTCAGGGAGCTGGGACCTGCTTGGGGGAAGGAGGTCGACACTTACATGGAACTAGGCACACAATCCCCCTGTTGTTGAACTGGGGCTGGGTCCAATGGCAGAGTGTGGGAAAGCCCTGGAAGCAAGTCACAGTTCAGTGATACATCATGAGCCCTAGCCCTTTTGACAGCAGCGCATCAAGGCCACGGGCACACTAGGCCCAGACATTTCACTGCTCCTGCCTAATAAAATATATTACTTTATTTGGGGCGCTAAAACTGTTTTGGGTCTCACGTAAAGTGCTGATCTTGACTTGCCTAGATTGTTCAAGCACGGACGCCCTCTTGCGGCTTCAGTGCAGAAGGCGCCTGAGCACATGCAGGCAAGGACAAAGTGGGTCACTGTTCCATCTCCCTGTTTGCTGCAGCATTCCATTACATGAACGCTGCCGATAAATCGTAGATATACAAATATTTTAGGGCTAAATGATATAACAAATTAACATAAATGACCTATGGATTAGATTCAGCGTTGCTATTTCAGTCTTGTTTGAGTAATCATTTGAAACAGAATAAGTATAAATTATACAGAAGGCAGGTTGTATGCAGTCTACGCAGAGCAGGTATCTATCTTTAATCTGAAAATAATATTGATTCATAATTTGGAAGTCCCTCATTTCTTAAAACCAAACTTTATTCAAAACTTGAATAAAGAGATTGAACAGCATAAATGTTCAATCAAAATCCTGAGTGATTTCTTTAAAATTTCAAATTAATCTCGATAGGCCTTGCTGTTGTAATTCAATAATTTATCTTAAGCTTCATTGTTAGTGTGAAACAATAACGTCCCCTATCTAAAATACTGCATCCCAGAATTAGAGTTAGCACTGGTGAGCATCTTTTTAATTAACTCATGTCTCCAGGCGCTTACTACAGTGAGATAACGTCTGTCTGTCATCTGAGACACACACAGGCAACCTAAAAGCTGCTTCCAATGTTGTTAACATCATTAACTACAGCACACCACACGCAACACACACACACACAACACAAGCAACTACACACACACACACGACACACACACCCACACGACAACACACAAACACACCAACACACACACACACACACACACACGACACACACACACAACACACACACTCACACACACACACAGACCCAAGTGTGGGAAACTCTCGGTAACTTTGTACCCGACCCAGGACAGAGGAATGGGCTCGCCTTACACACTGAAGACACGCCCGGACTCTATAAGATTGAGGCAGACGTCTAACAGCAAATCACAATCATTGAATGAATTTGAGAATTTCAGTGATTAATAAGATATATATGTTTTTTGTTTTGTTTTATGAAAATAAGTAATGAAAAGACCCTAATATTATGTGTATATTTTGGCTTCGGTAATTACAGGAAAACCTTTCTCTAAATAAATTGAAATCCATACATTATCAACAACCTTATTATTTACATGGATAATATCAATCATGTTCAATGAAAGTTTTGCCTATTAGTATTTTTCTGCTATATTTTATGAATGTAAAATACATCTCTTATAAGCTATGTAATTTGACTACATGTTTGCCGATAACAATCATCACAAATTGATTGGATCACATCAGTGCCAAATCAAATGTATTGATCGAGCATTAGGAATTCAGCTCTGATCTCTCTACAGGTCACCACTTTCCCAGATCCCACACAGAGCCTCCTCCAATCACCCCCAGTTCCTCCACCTGGTCCCCTGAGATCTATCTTTTGTCCCAGCAATAAGACCTGCAGCATGTGGCAGCTCATTCCCATCATTTTGTCCTCCTACTCTCTGATTGGTTCAGACCTGGTGAGAACCTCCAACCAGCCCAAGACCCACACATTCATATGGAGATTAAGGGACTATATTATATCGAGGGCTGAAGCCAGAGAGAACAGATTCTCTCTACAGAGGACCTCTACAGCACAGAGAACCACACATGGCTCCTTCAATCACTTCAGCGATGACTTCTCCTCAGAATCACCAAACTCTAACCTCATAAGGTAAATCCAATACTGAACTTAACAAAATAATTTGGAGGTTAAACGATAGTATGTATTTTATGTTTGATGCTCTTATCGGGATAGTGTATTAAATATATTGTTTTGTCTTCCTCCAGATCAGAAGCCCCTGGTGGGGAAAGCCTACGCAGAGAGCGAATCCAACAGCAGCATTGAGCAGCTCAAGTCTCTGCTGGTCCACGAGTTCCTCAAACAAGAACCTGACTCCAAGATGGAGAAAGCAGACATTCTGGAGATAACCGTTGAATTTGTGAGACAACAGCAGCTCTATCGCCATGGAAACTCAACTTCATTAGCGGCCAATCGGGGTCACTCCAGGTGTGTCCAGGAGATGGTCCACTTCCTGTCTAAGGATGAGGTGAAGACACTGTCCAACACAAGAATGTTGGATCACTTTCAGAGCCTTGATTCATCCTCTGACACAAGACTAAGTGGGGCTGGTGCACTCCAGCTGAGCTCTCCACTCAAGCCCAGCATCTCCGAAGAGAAGAGCTCAGTGAACCGCGGCATGTGGAGGCCCTGGTAGAAACCTACGGACTGGAGATACAATTAAATGTTGACCATGTTGGTCTCAAGTGGTTTGTTTGAGTCCATGAACTAAGTATTTGCAGTAGTGTGCATGTTTGAAATTCAAACATGTAAAATGCTTCAAGCGCTATTTCAAGAGAAGAGAAAGAATAAGTTAAAAATTGATAATATAAGCGAATGTCAGAATTTGGTTGAAATCGCAACCTCTGGCGCCCCCTGGCGTTTTGGTTTGGATTGGTTAGATATTCTGTTTACAAAAATATTCAAACGAATGAGGTTAGTATGCTGAATAAACGTGTTCTATGAATGCAGCAATGGCCCCTATGTAGTCCATAACAGTAGACTTAATGTTATGCCCAGCTTTTAATATTTGAAAGACAATTGCGATATTCGCATGTATTGAAGTCGGCCTACTTCGAGTCCTCCGTGATGATTCATTCAGCCGTTATTGGGTTGCTACATATTTTAAATCAACATGTTTTAATGTTCAATGTTTCAAAGGGCATGCTGTACACGCACGCTTGATTTAACTAAGAGCTGCGCTGTATGGCCTATTCCTGAATTTAATAATGATTTGTCTTCTGCGAAGATCATTTCCTTTAACTCTTTATGAGTTAAGCCTACAATGTTTGTTGGCGTGATTCTTGTGTTGTTGTGATGCATCATCACCTTTGCAGCCGTTATAGCCGACATCAGGTTAATGATGTGTAATAAAAATAACATGGAATCGATTCCTGTGTTTGCCGTTTTATTGCTTTTGTGCTTTCTTCCATTTCCTTATTTATATTTTGTAGACCTGCTGCTGCGATCCTTTCTCGTTGTATTCTACTACGCAGACATGAACCGTCTCTTGGGCGTGTCCTACATTTTGTTTTATTTGTAAAAAAAAAAATAAAAAAAAAAAAAAATCCTCAAAACAAAACTATTTTTTTTAGGGTATAACCTAAAACAATTTCAACACAAATTATATTAACAAAAATAAATAATCTTTACCTAACTTATTATTTAGTATGCGGTCAATTACGCGGAGCTCGTTGCTTTTGGTTTACAAGTTGTTTTCGAGGCAACCCGCCCACCAGTTGGACCGATCCGTGGATTGTGATTGGACGGCCCGCCTCCAGCTGCGCCTGGCTGCTGCCGGGCCTTTATTGGTGATTGGACGACGGCGCGCACGCAAGCTGCGCAGCCAGCGTCCGGGCTCCGCAGTCTGCAGTGTGTGCACCATGGCGGAGCTGGATCGGGTGGAGAAGAGCAGCCACAGTTTGGACAAAAGCATAACGCTGCCGCCTGATGAAGATATTCCGCAATTGTGGAGAACGCGAAGCGGTTCGCCATTGACATAGGTATGATCCGGGGGTGGAGTAAACCTCCAGCTCCTCCTCAGGGTCTCACTGAATACCTTCTGTTGTGGATAAGGTGACGTGGTGTGAAGTGGGAATGGACCAGGCAGAACTAGTTCACGCATGCCTCAGCTGTCAAAGTCTGGTCGGGGACTTGTGTCGTGGGTCCTCGGGGTCTGTGTATAGTCTGTGTATAGTCTGTGTATAGTCTGTGTATAGATGTACCATTGGACCTGGGGGGTAAAGTGTGACATGGTCTAGCTACAGTAGCATACAGCAGATCCTATTCGTCATCTCATAACCTGCTAGCCACTGTTGGTTAAAGTACTGTAACGTCCAGTTGTTTAATGTTTTAACAGGTGGCTCTCTGACCAAGCTCGCATATTACTCCACCGTCCAGCACAAAGTGGCCAAAGTGCGATCTTTCGACCATACTGCAAAGGTTGGTTTAACAACTGACTTAATGTGATTCTGCTGAGCAAGACGTTGCTTTACGGTGTATGGCAGCAACCAAATATAAACTCCTTGTCTTTAAAAGAAAAAGGAAAAAAAGATGCGTGAGATGTTGTTCTTCAATGCGCGTCTTTCATGTTCCATTAAAGGAGGCGGCGAGCGACAAACTGTACGAGATCTCGGTGCAGGAGGAGATCACAGCCCGCCTGCACTTCATCAAGTTTGAAAACGCCTACATTGAGACCTGCCTCGACTTTATCAAGGACCACCTGGTCAACACTGACACCAAGTTGATCAAAGCCACGGGGGGCGGGGCTCACAAGTTTAAAGACCTCATCGAGAAGAAACTTGGACTGAAGTGAGTCAACTCTTATTTTACTCAATAGTATACTTTTCCTATTTTTTTAGTCAAAACCCAGAAAATCCTTAATCCAATTTGCAATATTGATATACTGCTCCCCGGTTAGCCCTACCCCTCTGTTAGCCCCACCCCTCTGTTAGCCCTACCCCCCTGTTAGCCCTACCCCTCTGTTAGCCCTACCCCTCTGTTAGCCCCACCCCCCTGTTTAGCCCCGCACATTGTTTAGTCCCCCTGTTAGCCCCTCTGTTAGCCCCACCCCCTGTTAGTCCCTCTGTTAGCCCTTCTGTTAGCCCCACCCCTCTGTTAGTCCCTCTGTTAGCCCCCCCCTGTTAGCCCCTCTGTTAGCCCCCCTGTTAGCCCCCCTGTAAGCCCTGCTGCTGTGCTCAGGGTGGATAAGGAGGACGAGATGAGCTGTCTGATCCGGGGCTGTAACTTTGTGCTGAGGAACATCCCCCACGAGGCCTTCATCTACACCAAACACGCCGACTCGGAGTTCCGCTTCCAGAACACCCACCCGGACATCTTCCCCTACCTGTTGGTCAACATCGGCTCCGGGGTGTCCATCATCAAGGTGAGGAGAAGACGGAAGACGAAGCCCTGATCCAGTCCTCGTCACGGAGAGCTTGACAGTACAGCTGGGAGATTATTCCACTTTTAATCGTAATTCGAATTTATGGTTGAGGACAAATCTGTTTTTTTAATCTTGTATTCACGGCAGCGCCACCACTTCCCCTTCTCTGAGGGCCTGTAGTTGGTGGTAGCGCCTGCTCCCCTTCAGAAAAAGTAAAACATCGACCTGGCAGCATGCGCTGGAAAAAGTGAGAGTTAGGCTGAAGTCTGTGGCGACCAAAAGCAGCAGTGCAGCCAACGTACTCCATCATCTTAGACTGAGGAACGCAGCAGAGTGGGGCCGGTGTGCTGTTCATTGTTATTCTTCAGATAAAATCCAAACTTAAAATATCTATAGATTCTTCACTTTGGTTTGAAAAAATGGAGAGATTTTATTTTTAGGCCAAATCGTCCACCCCTACTTGACCGTCTCAACCACGGTGGTCTCTGGGGATGGAGGGCGAGGGGAACTGTTAAAGAATGATGCGCCTCGGCCTTTTGCAGACTAACCCAGTCGTTGGACCACCGGCTCTGTACGCATGAACTAATCGTTATTAGTGATGTCATAGTGTCTCACTCGGGTGTCTGCAGTGGAGTTGACCTTTCCACACCGTGTCGTCCCGACCAGGTGGAGTCTGAGGACCAGTTTGAGCGGATCGGAGGGAGTTCGATCGGCGGCGGAACATTCTGGGGCCTCGGGGCTCTGCTCACCAAAACAAAGGTGCACCTTCCTGCACCTCATCCTCTCACAGCCAGAGGGACCAGCGCTTCTCTGCTGCTCTCTGTGTGTGCCGGACGGTGGTCGCATTTTAGAAAAAGACGTTGTTTGTCTATCATATTTGACATTTAAAATAAGATAATGATGATATAAAGGAATGGTCATGTCCCCCCCTGTTTGGTTTCCTTTGCCATTGAGCGGGTCGGGGTTATGGTGTAACGTGTGGCCCTTGGAGCCCCTTGAGGCGGGCCCTGGGTTCAGATGAGCGTGTCTCCTCCAGAGGTTCGATGAGCTGCTGCAGCTGGCCTCCAAGGGCCAGCACACCAACCTGGACATGCTGGTGAAGGACATCTACGGCGGCTCCTACGGGTCCCTGGGGCTCACCGGGGACCTCATCGCCAGCAGCTTCGGGAAGTCTGCCACCACGGACAAAGGTGAGGACCACCCGGAGCCCGGCTCCGAGTGTAACGGTCCCGGGTTCCAACCCCGATGTCTATGTCTGTGAACAAGACGCCTTACACTAGCCTGCTTTAGAGGTCGATACGTAGATACGTGGGACGTGTAAGAGTTGGACGGTGGGCGTCGTTAAGGAGAGAGCCGGGGTTACCCAATTAAACTAGACGCTCATTCCGAGGCACAAGCAGGTAACGTGAGGGCACTGGGGACACGGTCATAGATCTGTGGCTATCAGCCTTCTCTGCTAACTCAGGCTGGCCAGTTTCGACACGGCTCATTGTTTCCCCGACACGCAGGATACAGTATGCTATTGTGTCGGCATGGGTCTGGGTTGACTCACTGACACAGAATAGACTAGAAACTGCTCAGGAAACGGCTGAGGAACACCAGAGCCCCGTAGAATGTCAGGAGTCCACTGCACTGGGGTTGATGCTTTGCACTGAAGGTTAAATTCAAACGGGCAGTAGATAATATCCAAGTTCCCCTTTTGCATGCAATGCTTTGTAATTCAATACCTTTGTTCGGTCATGTGCTGACCGTTGAGTTATTTTATAAATAGAACTTTTGTGTTCTTATCGGGAATCTTAGGAAGGACAAACGGCAATCGCTTTGACCAATAATCATTCCCTTTGTGCTCGTTTGAATATATGATTGTGATGCAGTGCTTGCCAGCGGTACGCGGTATCACGTGACACTCTGTCACGTGACGCTACATCACATGACGGTGTATCACATGACGCCGTGTCACGTGACGCTATATCACATGACGCAGTATTGCATATCACATGACGCTCTATCACATGACGGTGCAACAAGTGACACTAACATCACATGACGGTGTATCACATGACGCTCTATCACATGACGCTCTATCACATGACGCTCTATCACATGACTGTGTAACAAGTGACACTGTAACATCACATGACGGTGTATCACATGACGGTGTATCACATGACGGTGTATCACATGACACTATCATATCACATGACGCTGTGTCACATGACGGTGTGTCACATGACGGTGTGTCACATGGCGGTGTGTCACATGGCGGTGTGTCACATGGCGGTGTGTCACATGTGTATCACATGACTCGTATCACATGACGCTGCGTCACATGACGGTGCGTCACATGACAGTGTGTCACATGATGTGTGTCACATGACGTGTGTCACATGACTCATATCACATGACGCTGCGTCACATGACGGTGTGTCACATGACGTGTATCACATGACGGTGTGTCACATGACGGTGTGTCACATGGCGGTGTGTCACATGGCGGTGTGTCACATGGCGGTGTGTCACATGGCGTGTGTCACATGGCGTGTGTCACATGTGTGTGTCACATGTGTATCACATGAGCTCGTATCACATGCGTGTCACATGGCGGTGTGTCACTTGGCGGTGTGTCATATGGCGGTGTGTCACATGTGTATCACATGTGTATCACATGTGTATCACATGACTCGTATCACATGACGTGTGTCACATGACGCTGTGTCACATGACGTGTGTCACATGACGGTGTGTCACATGACGGTGTGTCACATGACGCTGCGTCACATGACGGTGTGTCACATGACGCTGCGTCACATGACGGTGTGTCACATGTGTATCACATGACGTGTGTCACATGACGCTGCGTCACATGATGTGTATCACATGACGTGTGTCACATGGCGTGTGTCACATGGCGTGTGTCACATGACGTGCTCCCCTGTCCCGCGGCAGAGTTCTCCAAGGAGGACATCGCCAAGAGCCTGCTGCACATGATTAGTAACGACATCGGGCAGCTGGCCTGCCTGTACGCCCGGCTGCACCGCCTCACCAGGGTCTACTTCGGGGGCTTCTTCATCCGGGGTCACCCCGTCACCATGCACACCATCACCTACAGCATCAACTTCTTCACCAAGGTGAGGCCCCCCGCGACGGACACACACGACACACCACCTCAGAGCCCAGCGTCAGCCCTCCACACGCGCACCAACACATAAAGAAAGTGTATGTTTGCACGACTTCAGAGCGTTGTGGAGAGCGCAGCCTGAACCTCGGGTCCCCCCCTCGCCTCCCGACGCCTGCGCTGCGCTGCTGCTAAATGTTCCGTGTTTATGGATGTACGTCTAGGGTGAAGTCCAAGCCTTGTTCCTGAGGCATGAGGGATATCTGGGAGCCATCGGCGCGTTCCTTAAAGGAGCCGAGGAAGACAGTGAGGACAACACACCACCGTGAACACAGACGTACCCAGTGGACACACATCAGTGTGTTCAGCCTCTATCCTCAGTTGGTTCGATAACATTTCAATACAATTAAAGATAATGCGTACACTTCAGTACATCATTGAAATAGGATCATTATGTTTATTTAATGGTGTCTTTAGGCTCCACTTGGGCTCATCTGGTTGCCATGACAATATTAAGATATTCTTAAGCCTTTACGCATACAGGGAGAGAGCAGGAGGCCGTCTCCTACCTCCTGTCAGTCGTTTCCTCCGTCCAGCTTTGTGGCTCGTCGGTCTGTGACTCCTCCCCGTGACCTTGCTGCTCCCTGACTCCTGCAGACCCCAACCAGTACAGCTGGGGGGAGAACTACGCCGGGAGCTCCGGCCTCATGAGCGCGTCTCCGGACATCAACCCCATGCAGCGCGCTCGCAGCGGGACGGTGAGTCCACCCTGGACCCCTCGGCCCTGAGCTCTGGCCTCAATGACCTTCTTAGTGTTGTCCTCAGTCATTTGCTATTGGTCCTCCTCGCTTCAGCCGCCCAGATCCTCTTCCTGTCGTTGTCTTTGCGGGATAGGGTGTGGAAATGTCATCACCTGCTCCTCTTTTGCGTCTCCAGGCTTCGGAACCGTCTGTTTGACATCTCATTTCTTTTCCTCATTTCCTTTCCACATGTTTTCCCTTCTTTACCGTTTAACATTCC
>OLKM01001293.1:120379-137879 GCA_900291075.1 Melanogrammus aeglefinus | reverse complement strand
GCCCCACCCCACCCTGTGTCCCCCCCAGGTGGTGAAGCGTGCGGTGGCCAGTCAGCCCGACCTCCCCGAGGCCGAGGAGCGCGCCGAGAAGTTCCGTCAGAAGTACCGTCACAAGCTGCAGACCCTGCGGCAGCAGCCCTTGTAAGGTCGCCCCCCGCCCCCTCGCTGAGAGACGCAGAAAGCCCCTTCGCCGTATTAATCCGTGTTAGACCCATCTCTGTAGAGGACTAATGTAGAGGCTTCCTTAACTCCCTCCGGTTCAATCCCAGAAGCTGCAACACGACCTCAGAGGGTTGAGAATCGATCTTTGCTGACGAGCCACGCGGCTCCACACTGAGGCGTGTGTCATCTGGTCGGAGCCCCCCTGGCTCAGGTTAGCGCTGTATCAGTAGAGCAGAGCCAATCGCTAATCCAAGGGATGGGGCCCCCATGACTGCGACTGTAGCGGTCTGGGGGACGGCCCGGCTGTGTCTCAGGCAGCGTCCGCTAAACCGACGTTGTACCACGGCGTCCCCTTACTGCCCTGCGGTGGGCTGAGCCGTTGCCATCCTGTCAGTCTGCCTGTTGTCTGTCTGTTTCTCTGTGGCTAACCTAGCTTCTCTCCTCACCCAGTGCGTACGGATCCCTCACCGTCCGCAGTCTGTTAGACACCAGGGAACACTGTTTAAACGAGTTCAACTTCCCCGACCCCTACTCTAAGGTCTGAGTGATTCTAGTTCAACCTTCTTCTGTTCTGTTTGGTGGTGCTCCCTCTCCTCTTTCTGTCCTCTCTCTCTTTTAGTCGTTTTTCTGCATTTCCGTTGTGGTTTTTCTAAAACTGGTGCTTGAGGTGGGAGCTGCTGGTGGAACAGGATGGGGGGGACCGTTACTTTGGGCCTTTTTTTAAGAGAAGTCCATGTTTGGCCTGACGGATGCCTTGGGTCATAGCATTAACCAGAAACACATATTAGGAGGATTACATTGTTGGGGGGGTAAATCCAATATATACTTAAGGGATAACTCTACACTAGTTCATTTTATGTCATGTAAAGTTTTAAAAATTGTGATGAACCACTGAGCTGCCTAGAGTATGAACGGCCGTCGTATAGTGCTAGTGGTGGTTCCTGTGGTCCCGGGCCGAGCCTGTCTGACCCCCCCCCCCTGGCCCCCCGGCCCCAGAGCCCCCAGATCAAGCAGAGGGAGAACGACGTGGCGCTCCGGTACTACCAGAAGGCCGTCAGCGCCCTGGACGCCCTCGGCTGGGAGGAGCAGCAGCTGGCTCTGGTCCGCGGCGTCCTGGCTGGGAACGTCTTCGACTGGGGGGCCAGAGCCGTGTCCGAGTGAGTCTGGATTCATAATCTATAATCAGGATATAGCTGGTTATATTCTATAATCAGGATATAGCTGGTTATATTCTAGAATCAGGATATAGCTGGTTATAATCTATAATCAGGATATAGCTGGTTATATTCTAGAATCAGGATATAGATGGTTATAATCTATAATCAGGATATAGCTGGTTATATTCTATAATCAGGATATAGATGGTTATAATCTATAATCAGGATATAGCTGGTTATATTCTATAATCAGGATATAGCTGGTTATATTCTATAATCAGGATATAGCTGGTTATATTCTATAATCAGGATATAGATGGTTATATTCTAGAATCAGGATATAGATGGTTATATTCTATAATCAGGATATAGCTGGTTATATTGCATCGACAACTTTTGATATATTTATGTGCAAGATGAAAAGCATGGTCGCAAAATATCATTGTTTGGTTTCTATCTGTATTTAGTATGTGTGTGTCTGTATTTAGTATGTGTGTGTCTGTATTTAGTATGTGTGTGTGTCTGTATTTAGTATCTGTGTGTCTATTTTGTATGTGTGTGTCTGTATTTTGTATGTGTGTGTCTGTATTTTGTATGTGTGTCTGTATTTTGTGTGTGAGTGTGTGTCTGTATTTAGTGTGTGTGTGTGTGTGTCTGTATTTAGTGTGTGTGTGTCTGTATTCAGTATGTGTGTGTCTGTATTCAGTGTGTGTGTGTCTGTATTCAGTGTGTGTGTCTGTATTCAGTGTGTGTGTCTGTATTCAGTGTGTGTGTCTGTATTCAGTCTGTGTGTGTGTGTGTGTGTGTGTGTATTTAGTGTGTGTGTGTCTGTATTCAGTATGTGTGTGTCTGTATTTAGTGTGTGTGTGTCTGTATTCAGTGTGTGTGTGTCTGTATTCAGTATGTGTGTGTCTGTATTCAGTGTGTGTGTCTGTATTCAGTGTGTGTGTGTGTGTCTGTATTCAGTGTGTGTGTGTGTGTGTGTGTGTGTGTATTCAGTGTGTGTGTCTGTATTCAGTGTGTGTGTGTGTGTGTGTGTGTTCAGTGTGTGTCTCTGCGTTGTTTCAGTGTGTGTGTGTGTCTGTATTCAGTGTGTGTGTCTGTATTCAGTGTGTGTGTCTGTATTCAGTGTGTGTGTGTCTGTATTCAGTGTGTGTGTGTCTGTATTCAGTGTGTGTGTGTGTGTCTGTATTCAGTGTGTGTGTGTGTATTCGTGTGTGTGTGTGTGTGTGTGTGTGTGTGCGTGTGTGTATTCAGTGTGTATCTGTATTCAGTGTGTGTGTGTGTGTCTGTATTCAGTGTGTGTGTCTGTAGTCAGTGTGTGTGTCTGTATTCTGTGTGTGTGTGTGTGTGTGTGTGTGTGTGTGTGTATTCAGTGTGTGTGTGTGTGTGTGTGTATTCAGTGTGTGTCTGTATTCAGTGTGTGTCTCTGCGTTGTTCCAGTGTGTGTGTGTGTATTCAGTGTGTGTGTCTGTATTCAGTATTTAGTATGTGTGTGTGTATTCAGTGTGTGTGTGTGTGTGTGTGTGTATTCAGTATGTGTGTGTGTGTATTCAGTGTGTGTCTCTGCGTTGTTTCAGTGTGTGTGTGTGTGTATTCAGTGTGTGTCTCTGCGTTGTTCCAGTGTGTGTGTGTGTGTGTGTATTCAGTGTGTGTGTGTGTGTGTGTGTGTGTGTATTCAGTATGTGTGTGTGTGTATTCAGTGTGTGTCTCTGCGTTGTTTCAGTGTGTGTGTGTGTGTATTCAGTGTGTGTCTCTGCGTTGTTCCAGTGTGTGTGTGTGTGTGTGTATTCAGTGTGTGTGTGTGTGTGTGTGTGTGTGTGTGTATTCAGTATGTGTGTGTGTGTGTGTATTCAGTGTGTGTCTGTATTCAGTGTGTGTATTCAGTGTGTGTGTGTCTGTATTCAGTGTGTGTGTGTCTGTATTCAGTGTGTGTGTGTGTATTCAGTGTGTGTGTGTGTGTGTGTGTGTGTGTGTATTCAGTATGTGTGTGGGTGTGTGTATTCAGTGTGTGTGTGTGTATTCAGTGTGTGTGTGTGTATTCAGTATGTGTCTCTGCGTTGTTGCAGTGTCCTGGAGTCCGACCCAGAGTTCGGCTTTGAGCAGGCCAAACAGCAGCTGGAAGGTAGGAGACGCCCGCCACCTAAACCCCAAAACCCAAATGTCAGTTGTTCTCCCCTCAACATCACTGCTGCTGCTGTTTGTTCCAGAGAGGCCGTGGTTGGTGGACTCCTACGACCAATGGCTGCAGAGACTGAAGGTCAGCCCGACCCCCCCCCTCAGGAGAGAGAACGGTTGTAACGCGGCCGCCCCTTATTGAGACGCCCCCGGCCGCCTGGAGCAGGACCAAAGGGGCCACGAGTCCTCTCCCTAGGAGGAGATACCCATCACTAGTAACCTCCCTACTCTCAGGGGCCCCTCACTAGTGTCCCTCCCCACTCTCAGGGGCCCCTCACTAGTGTCCATCCCCACTCTCATGGGCCCCTCACTAGTGTCCGTCTCTCAGGGGCCCCTCACTAGTGTCCCTCCCCACTCTCAGGGGCCCCTCACTAGTGTCCGTCTCTCAGGGGCCCCTCACTAGTGTCCGCCTCTCAGGGGCCCCTCACTAGTGTCCGTCTCTCAGGGGCCCCTCACTAGTGTCCGTCTCTCAGGGGCCCCTCACTAGTGTCCGTCTCTCAGGGGCCCCTCACTAGTGTCCGTCTCTCAGGGGCCCCTCAATAGTGTCTCTCCCCACTCTCAGGTGCCCCTCACTAGTGTCCATCTCTCAGGGGCCCCTCACTAGTGTCCGTCTCTCAGGGGCCCCTCACTAGTGTCCGTCTCTCAGGGGCCCCTCACTAGTGTCCGTCTCTCAGGGGCCCCTCACTAGTGTCCATCTCTCAGGGGCCCCTCAATAGTGTCTCTCCCCACTCTCAGGTGCCCCTCACTAGTGTCCGTCCCTCAGAGGCCCCTCACTAGTAACCTCCCTACTCTCAGGGGCCCCTCACTAGTGTCCCTCCCCACTCTCAGGGGCCCCTCACTAGTGTCCATCTCTCAGGGGCCCCTCACTAGTATCCGTCTCTCAGGGGCCCCTCCCTATCGTTTCCTGCTCCTCACTGTGTCCCCCCCCCTCTAGGGGCCTCCTCACAAGTGTGCGGTGTTCTTCGTGGACAACAGCGGGATGGACATCATCCTGGGGGTCATGCCCTTCGTCAGAGAGCTGCTCCGTCGGGGCACGGAGGTGGGAGACCCAACTCACTATTCACCGTTTAGTCAATGAATGAATGAGGGCAGGCCAGTCTGTCACCGTGATAAACTCACTGCAAGGCACTTTGGATCAGTCATTCCTCGGCCAATCAGGTGTGTGTATTCTGGATTTGTAACTGAAAGGGACTCACTCCCTGGGCTGGGCTTTGGGGCCGTATGCAGAGCCCTCACACTGGGCGCGCTGACAGACCTCTGTACAAAGACAGAGTCGTATGCAACACAAATGAATCTGATTGATGCATTTAAAAAGATAATATGACACAGGGCAGTCCGGGTCTACGTCTCGTGATGAAGGGGCTAACTTATCGTTTTGGCTAAATTATTTCTTTGGGGACATTAACTATATGAGAGAAATTTGAGAGGTAACATATTATAATCCAACTTGTTTGTGTTTGTGTGTGTTTTTGCTTGTGTGTGTGTGTCTGTGTGTGCGCTGGTGTCTGCGTGTGCTGGTGTGTGTGTGTGTGCTGGCGTGTGCGTGCGCTCTCCTCTCAGGTGGTGCTGGCCAGTAACTCCAGCCCCGCCCTCAACGACGTGACTAACGGGGAGCTGCAGATCCTGACGGAGACGATCGCGGCCATGGACCCCATCATCCAGTGAGTACTGGAGCGCGCAACGCAGATAGGCTCAGCTCGGGGTTCCCTACTATAGTGGGCATCAGACAGGACCAACAGGGGACCAGTGGAACCAGGACCCAGCAGGTCAAAGCTCTCTCCAGAGAGAGAGTGAGTGTAGCCCTGCTATCAGTCGATGGTGAAGCGAAGGATGCCTCCTGCTCCAACCTCTGTTAGTTTGGTACTGGCCTTAGATTAAGCCAGTACTTTATTAATCCCAGTTGGGATATTTTAGAGCCAAAAGTACAGGACAGTAGTTTAGTAGTTTAGACAGTAGAATTATAAAAAGGATAAAGATTGAAAACAATAAAATGACCAAAAAGAGGTCACAGTTTTCCTCCAGCGCACTTGTGTTGGTCCACTGTGTCCCCATGGCAGCAGTGTTCCAGGTCTCTGCGTTCCAGGTCTCGGCATTCCAGGTCTCGGCGTTCCAGGTCTCGGCGTTCCAGGTCTCGGCGTTCCAGGTCTCAGTGTTCCAGGTCTCAGTGTTCCAGATGTCCAGGCTCCTTGTCCCAGTGTTCCTGGTCCCAGTGTTCCTGGTCCCAGTGTTCCTGGTCCCAGTGTTCCAGGTCTCAGTGTTCCAGGCGTTCTGGTCTCAGTGTTCAGGTCTCAGTGTTCCTGGTCCCAGTGTTCCTGGTCCCAGTGTTCCTGGTCCCAGTGTTCCTGGTCTCAGTGTTCCAGGTCTCAGTGTTCCAGGTCTCAGTGTTCCAGGTCTCAGTGTTCCAGGCCGCTCCTGGTCTCAGTGTTCCTGGTCTCAGTGTTCCTGGTCTCAGTGTTCCAGGTCTCAGTGTTCCAGGTCTCAGTGTTCCAGGCGTTCTGGTCTCAGTGTTCCAGGTCTCAGTGTTCCAGGTCTCAGTGTTCCTGGTCCCAGTGTTCCTGGTCTCAGTGTTCCAGGTCTCAGTGTTCCTGGTCTCAGTGTTCCAGGTGTCCAGGCTCCTGGTCCCAGTGTTCCTGGTCCCAGTGTTCCTGGTCTCAGTGTTCCAGGCCTCAGTGTTCCAGGTGTCCAGGCTCCTGGTCTCAGTGTTCCTGGTCTCAGTGTTCCTGGTCTCAGTGTTCCTGGTCTCAGTGTTCCTGGTCTCAGTGTTCCTGGTCCCAGTGTTCCTGGTCCCAGTGTTCCTGGTCTCAGTGTTCCAGGTCCCAGTGTTCCAGGTCCCAGTGTTCCAGGTCTCAGTGTTCCAGGTGTCCTGGTCCAGGGTGTTTCTGACTGTGGTTGTGTTGCAGGGCCGGGCTGAAGGAGGACCGGCTGGTTCTGGTCCAGTCTGGATCCAGCTCCCCCTGCCTGGACCTCGGGTATGATTGGTCCGATGTCTTCTTAAAGAAACGGCGCCTGGTTTTCTGCTGCCTTGTTCTAGAAGTAGAGATAAGTGGGGAGACATTTATCAGTGAGGAGTTATGTGGTGGTAGCAAAAGCTTATCAAACATTTGATGACAGATGACAAACAGTATTTGTGGATAGTAAATTGAGTCCTGTTGAGCCGTTGGCAGTAATGACTGCTGGAACAACAGACATACTTTAGGGGACCTTTCCTGTCTGGGTTGTTAAACTAGTATTCCTGAACACGCTCCGCCAACCTAACGAGTCAGGAGGACTTGGGCTTGACGATTCTGCCGTGGAGCGTTCAGTGCGAGCGCAATCTCAATGATTGCTCTGGGACTTTGTGATCAGACATTACTCAATGACTTGTTCATCACAAACAGTTGACATTCATTGCTCCCAAAAGCGATTTTGGGTGAGGCTGTGCTCAAGCAAAACGATCTTGGGAAAATGATTCACTGAGACGGTGGCGATGTTCAGATAAGCTTTGTGGAGGACCTCTCATATCAGTTCAATTGAGTCCCCGCGCACACGGCCGTGGTACAGAGTACATCTCGTCCTGCATGGGGGCACATTAAGTGAGCTGCTAGTTTGAAAACTGTTGTTCATCTGCTTAGTCAGCCGGGAAATAGATTTTAGTTTTTGCTGTTCTGGGCAAACTGGGCTAAAAACATGTATTAGGTGTCCAAAGATATGGATGGGATGATGGATTAGAAGTTGTCTGCTGTGTTGTTCATCGGTAGAATCTGTATTACTTTACAGCCTCCACATGAGGGAGAACTCCCAAAGTGGTTCTTCAGACAATGAAGTGGAATAGTTGAATATATTGACCCAGGGCTAATTGGCCTGGACTAGTTGATCAATTAGGAAGAGGAAATGAGGGTCTCAGTGCCGGTTGTTTGTACAACAGGACTGTCATCTGAACACTAGTTTCATTCTACTGCCACTGGTGGGTCATGGTGAAACAAAACCCACTGTTGGAGCGCTGCAGTGGACTCCAGTCCTCACATCCTGACACGGGATGTGATCCGTGTTCCTGCACAGAGGGGGGGTGGACACCGATGGGAGAGGCTGCGTTCCAATAAGGGAAGAACACGCCCTCCTAGACTTACCCACGCAACTTATCGAAATGTTGCACTCAACTCAAAAATAGTGGATGGTTTACATCTCGACAGACGAGTGTAACAATTAGCCTCATTCTTGACAAACCGGAGGGAGGGAGAGAGAGGGAGGGAGAGAGAGGGGGAGAGAGAGAGGGGGAGAGAGAGTTGTGGGTCTCAGTTGTCCCAGCGTCAGTAGGGTGCGTCCTGCTTCCGGTCTAGGGACCCCCCCCCTCCAAGGTAGAGCCCGGTCTGATGCAGGATGGCAGCAGGTTGTTGAGCCGTGTGTGTCCGTCTGTCCGTCCTCAGGCGGCTGGACAAGATGCTGACCATCGTGGTGCGGGAGCGGAAGGCCGACCTGGTGGTGATCGAGGGCATGGGCCGGGCCATCCACACCAACTACTTCGCCCGGCTCAGCTGTGAGAGCCTCAAGATGGCCGTCATCAAGAACTCCTGGCTGGCCGAGCGGCTCGGGGGGAAGCTGTTCAGCGTGGTGTTCAAGTACGAGCTGCCGGCCCCGCCGCCCGCCGCCCCCATCAAGGAGGAGGAGAGGGCCGTGTTCAGCCCCTAGGGGGCGCCGGACGCCCCCCCGCCCCACTCAGACGGGAATGTCCAGAGCTGTTACCTGTGGTGGTTGCCGTGTCGACGGTGATGAAGATGTCACTAGTTGGATGGATGAGTGATTGTATGGTGATTGTAGGAGATTATGAATTTAGTGTTATCAAGGTGGGGGGGGGGGGTAATGATGGGTAATGATTTTCAACTTCCTCATTTAGGAAAAGCATAATTCCTCCCTATAATGTAATCCTAAAGGTATCAGAGTAGGACTATCTGCTGCCTAAACACAGAATCAGACACAATGACAAGGATCTGCAATCGATCCCAGATCGCTGGTCCCATCATCACGTCTATAGCGAGCCTCCGTCTTTGACGGCGTATTGGAATCCGGTTCCTGAAGCAAATATATCCGTGAACAAGAATATCATACGGGACTTGTTTATATACTCTGCAAATTGTAATCACTATTAAAATGTTTATTTAGTGTACGTGTCACAAAACAAGAAGAAAAATGCGCACAAAATACCTGTGCTTGTGCACTGGTGCGTTATGGGGAGACGTCACCATAACGCGTCACTGTTGAAGCACTTCCAGCAGGTGGGGTAAGCGGTGGAGGGGGGGTGCGTGGTTTTGTTTACATATACCCATAAATAGTTATTACACCCTTTTGTGGTGAATTAACTGCAAAAAATGTGTCAAATGTGCCTCTGTGCCTTCGTGCCCGTCGCGTCGCTCTATCCTTCCGTTTTTCCAGGGGTCAGATGGCCCAAACGTCCTTTATGTGTGAGGTGTTTTCTTTTTCTTTTTTTACAAGGATGAATGAATTTGGACGCGTGAATAATTTTGAAGACACAAAACAGGTTGTGAGTTAATGTTGCTTCAGGGACTTGGTGAAACCGCACTTTATCGCCATCATTTAGTGTTTAGAGGCGAACCACAAGAGGGCAGTGTTTCACTGTGAGATTTAGGATCCTCTGAAACCGCCACTGCTCTTGAACACGGAGTGGCCAGCTTTGTGTTTATAGCCTATCAGGTGTTGGTTTTGATGCAGTGTTGTCGCTTGCCCATTTTTCTGGAATGAAACAAGGTTGCATTGAGCACATTTAGCCAGTGGATTAGATACCACAACAATAAAGTAGGCTATTAGAGGGAGAATATCTGACAATGAGTTCAGTAGAAGTAACTACTTCTGAGTGGTTTTAGAAAATAAACTTAAGGAAACAAAGTCCGCACATGCAATATGTGGCCAAAACACTGTGAAGGCATTTGGTTTAAGTTGATTGATAATATCTTTACTGGTTTGAACGCCGATTGGAGGGCCTAATGCGCGCATACGCACCTTGTGTTGTTTGTACATAGAATGGACAAGCGTGTGTGTATTTCATTAATTTGTAAACACGCTCAAAACACAAGTTTGTGTACCGTATTATCCTCTGACAATCAACCTTCATTAAATGTTTCAAACTATATTTTATTCAATTGGCCCTAGTTGTTTTTTCCTTCTGCCAACGGTTCAGTCAATTTAAAACAGATTCACCGTAGACAGTGCACAGCAGTCGACCTGGGCTTGTAAATACAAACACACACACACACCGACATAGAGAGAGACACACACACACACACACACACACACACACACACACACACACACACACACACACACACACCCCCAACATATTGAGACACATACAAACAGACATACGCACACTCACACAATTGAGCTCCTTAACTGCCACAGGGTAGCGTTCGACTCCTTGGCATATTGGAGAGGGGGCCCGCTGCGCTCCCCGGGATTCCAGGCGGGCTGATGATGTATAAAGCGCCCAGCAGGCGGCCTGGCGCGGTCTGCCCCCCCCTCTCTCTTCCCTCTCTCTCTTCATCACGCTCCGCGGGTGCGCATTCCAATTCTGGAAATCGCGGGTGAACCTCTAGTCGCCATATAAGTTTTTCTCTTAAGATTTTTGGTTTTATTCTACTGACTGAAAAGCGAATTTGGGTTTGTTGTATTTAAAAAAATAAAGGTTTCGGCAGTTCTTATTTTACTGAGATTGGAAGGAGTACCCCCTCCGATGTTGAGACTGGAGTATATTTAATCCTGTCTCCGGCGTTAGTCAAGGTTACCAGCAGCCGGCATGGACTGGTTGACCCCAATGACTCTCTCTCTCACACACACACACACACACACACACACACACACACACACACACACACACACACACACACACACACACACACACACACACACACACACATTTTTGAGTAGTTTGAGTAGTATTATGTAGCCTAGGCCTAGGCTATATTTGGACCGTGTTTGATATGTGGGCGGGTCCATGGGCCATCTGTAGGCTCTGTTCTACTGTGATTGGCGGTCCTTTAATACAGGATGGGGACAAGCACATGGCTGTATGGGTATAGCCAGCTGTTTGTGGGTAGGCCTGGAGTAGACAAAGACAGACAAAAGGTTGGCATAACACTAATTACTGCAAGATAGTAAACATCAAGTCTGCCTATTATGTCAACTTTCAGAATGTTCTGGGCTGACCAGTGGTGGTAAACACTGACTGTGTCCATTAAACGTGTTACTTTTCAAATGTGGACACATGAGTTTGTACAGTTGTGGATGCGTACCCGCTCTCACTCTGCTATGACCGCTTATAGCTCCACCTTGTGTATTATGGTCTGTGTCTGTGACTTATGTATTATGGTCTGGGGCTGCATGCAGTCCGTCTCCCTGACAACCTGCTCCTATCCCGGGTAGAAGGAGAAACGTTGACCATTGGAACTCACACCCTGGACGTGTTTGTTGTCCAAACCCTGGTCTGAACAATACACGCAGAGCCGCTCGCGTTAGCGCTATTAAACCGAGTCGCCATCACAATGCAACGTGTTCAAGCTCCTTTCTATCGCTTTAACTTCGTTAAGACTGCTTGGCAGCCCGACAACAGAATAATCAGCTGTCCCCGCCTTGGTTCGGGACGTCTGTTCTGAACCCGAGCGTTGCGGCGGCGGCGGCGGCGTGGCAGCAGTGCGGAGCCGGTTCACTTGGAAGTGAGAACACAAAGCAAGGCGGATAATGAGCGGTTACACACGGGGTCCTAAATGTCAGAGCGTTCCCCAGAGCGCCGTGGGTGCAGTGCTCCATTAACACAGGGTTAATCTTCATGAGCCCGCACTACTGGCGGAAGTTGTGGAGCCATGTGCCCACATCGTGTCCGTCTGCTAATCCATTGAAGATGCAGTTGGGATTAAGTCATGCTTTCATATTTTTTAAATCCCATTATGGACGGTGTTTGTGGTGTTCTCAAATTTAATCTTCAGATAGCTCTCTGCTTTGATCAGAAGAATTAAGATAGGCCTGCTTCCTTTAGCGTTTTATACACTAAACCTACTTCTTTAAACTAATGGTAATAATTTTACATAATTTGACGAAGCATGGTTTATTTTTTTTTAAATAATAGTAGGCCTCCTTTAAAGTGTACATTCTCTCTCTCTCTCTCTCTCTCTCTCTCTCTCTCTCTCTCTCTCTCTCTCTCTCTCTCTCTCTCTCTCTCTCTCTCTCTCTCTCTCTCTCTCTCTCTCTCTCTCTCTCTCTCTCTCTCTCTCTGTCTCTCTCTTCTCTCTCTCTCTCTCTCTCTTCTCTCTCCTCTCTCTCTCTCTCTCTCTCTCTCTCTCTCTCTCTCTCTCTCTCTCTCTCTCTCTCTCAGTAGGCCTAATGCAATAGCCTGCTGACATTTTACTTGTAGCGTGTCCTAGCAGGCCTACTTGTCTCAGACATTACGACAGTATAACGTGTAACTATTATTCATATAAAGGCCTCTCTATCCTGACCTCGTCTCCATCGGACGCTGTCATCAGTCCTGACTCCAGCAGGGCGCGCGGCCGCGATGCGCGCCCCCGTCCCTCTCCTCATATAGCGGCTGCGGTTCGGGCGCGAGGCAGCACATCTCCCAGTGAGCGGACTACAGTCGCACCTCCTCATCCACCTGCTGTCACATGACGAACCTCCTCCTCCGGCACCCTCACACTACATCGGAATAGCGAGCCCCCCAGGTAGGACGTGATGTTTCATTCAAGCGGATCGTTAATAGCAGATCATCAGAGAGCCTGTAGGGTTAAGGTCTGTGTGGTGCTGTTGTAACCAGGTGGTTACAATTATTTAACCATTCGGGAAATGCTATTTTTCGATTTTTTCTTTTTGTTTCAAAGAAAGTTCAAATCTAAATGTAGGATATGCAAGCGATTCTTTGGGAGTCCTGCCATTTGTAATTTAAACTCACTGGTCTAATGTTTAGATGGATTTCGCCGAGGGAAATTAAGAGCGTCTCGGTGCGATGATTAAAGCCGCCAAGCGGACCGCAAAGGCAGACCTATTAAAGCAGAGTCTTATTACTGTTATTAGAGAGACTTATTAATATTATTCTACCGAGGCAGTCTCCGGAGAGCCAAGACACGGTCTGAGAGATGCTGGAGGGATCAAGAAGTGCTTGAGATGTCAAACGGAGCGTTAATAATTCGTAGTGTCTTCTTAAAAATGATGAACTCCTACCATGCCACGGTTCTCGTCCGACGAAAAACGCTTTACATTTGACTCCTCCGCAATATTGCAGCGATGCAAATTCTTTAAGTTCGTCGATTGGCTTTTTCTCTTGAGCCTACTCTCATTGTAGTAATTGATAAAAGGCTAAATTAGGTAAAATAGCCAAAGCGTCATTTAACATTAAAGATCACATTTCTTCATCAGACCGTCATTCTAGTAAAAGAGATTCTGCCTTTCTTGGTTTGATTAAGACCAATAAAGTCTCAGTTGATCTGCATGTTTATGTGATGCCAGTTTAAGGACTAAAGGATACGCCTTAGATGAATAGACAGACACGTTTTGTGTTTGTATTTATTATTTAAATGAAGTTAATGATCTTTCTTCTTACACAATGTCTCCCTCTCTGAATGGGTTTTCTCTCCATAAATCTCTTTCCCGTCCTCTGGCTTTTCCCTTCTCCACTCATCTGTCCAACACTTTTACTTTTCATCATCTCTCTCTCTCTCTCTCTCTCTCTCTCTCTCTCTCTCTCTCTCTCTCTCTCTCTCTCTCTCTCTCTCTCTCTCTCTCTCTCTCTCTCTCTCTCTCTCTCTCTCTCTCTCTCTCTCTCTCTCTCTCTCTCTCTCTTTGTGCTGTGAGCTGCTCTCTCTTCCAACAAAATATCTTTATAGTTCTTCTCTTGTCTCTTGTGCTGTCTCGCTCTCTCTCTCTCCAAACAAAATATCTTTATAGTTCTTTCTTTTGTGTTCTCTCTTTTTGTGTCTCTCTCTCTCTCTCTCTCTCTCTCTCTCTCTCTCTCTCTCTCTCTCTCTCTCTCTCTCTCTCTCTCTCTGTGGGGGGTTCTGCTGTTCCTTGTGTGTTGAAGCAGTTTGTGGGTGCCTGAAGCAGGTCACCCCGCTGTGATTGTGTGTGTGTGTGTGTGTGTGTGTGTGTGTGTGTGTGTGTGTGTGTGTGTGTGTGTGTGTGTGTGTGTGTGTGTGTGTGTGCGCCTGTGCTTCTGTGAGAGTGTGACATTTTTGTATTCATAAGTGTGTCTGTGCTCATTCGCTTCTGATTTGTGTTAGGCTGTGTGTGTCTTCCTGTTGTGTTTAAAAGCATGTGTGTGTGTGTGTGTGTGTGTGTGTGTGTGTGTGTGTGTGTGTGTGTGTGTGTGTGTGTGTGTGTGTGTGTGTGTGTGTGTGTGTGTGTGTGTGCATGTTGCTATTTTCGTTTACACTTGCTGTTTGAATGGGTGAAATTGCGTTTGCGTTTGTGTGTGTGTGTGTGTGTGTGTGTGTGTGTGTGTGTGTGTGTGTGTGTGTGTGTGTGTGTGTGTGTGTGTGTGTGTGTCTGTGTGTGTGTGTGTGTGTGTACCGCACTTGATTTGTGTTTGAAAGGATGATAATGAGTGTGCTCCAGTGTGAACACGTCCTGTGTGTGTGTGTGTGTGGGTGTGTGTGTGCGGGTGTGTGCCACTATTCCACAGAGAATTTGTATCTGAGCCCATGCACGGCAGCATGAAATGCCTGTGAATGTGTGCGCGTTGTGTGCATGTGAGGGAGCGCCCTGCTGGTGTTATATCTCACATTGTGTGTTTCTTTGTAAGAAAAAGAAAGCTGTGCGACAGACACGCGTTTGATGACTGAATTTGGGTTTGCCTCTGTTCAAAAACCAGAACCCTTTGTGCACACACACACACACACACACACACACACACACACACACACACACACACACACACACACACACACACACACCACACACACACACACACACACAGAATGTAACCACCGCATCACAGGATGCTGGCGCACTCTGCGAACAAAACACTCGGTGTCGTCGCCACGTCCCCCAGCTGCTGTACCTGTGACCGCCAGCCCCCCGTCCCCCCGTCCCCCCCCGTCCCCCCGTCCCCCCCGTCCCCCCGTCCCCGGCCAATCAGGGCACAGGCAGCCCTCCTTGGTTCCAGCTGACAGATGGGCCGGCCGTATGGCCCGCTCTTCATCCCCGGGACCCGGGGCCCGTGCTGGCCAGCTCCCGTAGAGCCGCTCACACGCACCCTGTGGGCGCTTGAAGACCAGCAGCTCTGACTGTGTGTGTGTGTGTGTGTGTCTGTGTGCATGTGTGCATTTCCCATGTGTGTGTGGAAGTGTGTGTCTCTGCATCTGCATCTCAATCTGTAAGTGTATGTGTGTAATTGTTTATGTTTGTGTTTGTGTGTGCTTCTGTGTGTGTCTCTGCTTGTGCTTCTGAATAAGAAGTGTGTGTGTGCGTGAGTTTGGGTGTGTGTGTGTGTGTGTTTTTGGAGACCTTTTATGGGTTGAAGTCGTTGATATCGGCCCTCCCCTTTTATTGTGTTGAGTGCGCTCGGGGCGGGGTGGTTTATTATGGGGCGGAGACGGTCTTTATTCGTTGGGATGCTCTTTACAGTGATTTGGGGGAGCAACAAGGTCTCCTCTGTCCGCCCTGATGAGGACAGAGATAAAAGCGGCTGTTAGAGAATCAAATATTCAGGGTAATTTGATCAGAGGATATGTTCTCTCCCCTCGTAGTCTCTGTGAAGTCTGAAGACAGACCCACTGCCTGTAGACACACAGAGCCCCCTGGCCCTGGTGGGTTTAGACCGGAGGTTGGTGGCCCTGGTTCTTCTTAAGGCTGCGCCCCATCCTGTCTGATGAGGGGGTTCTCCTCGTATGGGCCCAGCCCTCTGACGCCGCCAGCCTCCCTGCAGTAAGCACAGGTCCCCAGTGGTAACTCCCAGTGGTAACTCCCAGTGATAACTGGGTTGGTCTGTAATGCTCGTCATTCTCTTCCAGTTGACACAAACAAAACGCCCAGATGAAGATAAAGCCTGTCTTTACATGGGGGGGGTTCAGCCGCAGCGTGTGTGGGCTGACCACGTGTACAGGCCTCGTGGAGGTGGTGGGGGTGGTGGAGGTGGAGGTGGTGGTGGTGGTGGTGTGGTGGTGGTGGTGGAGGTGGTGGTGGTGGTGGTGGTTGGGGTGGTGGAGGTGGTGGTGGAGTGGTGGTGGAGGTGGTGGAGGTGGTGGTGGTGTGGTGGTGGTGTGGTGGTGGTGGTGGTAGTGGAGGTGGTGGTGGTGGTGGGTGGGGGTGGTGGAGGTGGTGGTGGAGGTGGTGGAGGTGGTGGAGGTGGAGGTGGTGGTGTGGTGGTGGTGGTTGGTGGGTGGAGGTTTGGTGGTGGAGGTGGGTTGGTGGAGGTGTGGTGGTGGAGGTGGGGGAGGTGGGGGAGGTGGTGGTGGTGGTGGTGGTGAGGTGGGTGGAGGTGGTGGTGGTGTGGTGGTGGTGGTAGAGGAGGTGGTGGTGGGGTGGTGGGGGGGTGGTGGAGGTGGTGGTGGAGGTGGTGAAGGGTGGAGGTGGTGGTGGTGGTGGTGGTGGGTGGAGGTTGGAGGTGGTGGTGTGGTGGGGTGGTGGTGGTGGTGGTGTAGTGGTGGTGTGGTGGAAGTGGTGGTGGTGGTGGTGTGGTGGTGGTGGTGTGGAGGTAGTGTGGTGGTGGGGTGGAGGTGGTGTAGATGGTGGTGGTGGAGGTGTGGTGGTGTAGTTGTGGTGGTGTGTGTGGAGGTGGTGGTGGTGGTGGAGGTGGAGGTGGAGGTGGTGTTGTGGTGGTGGTGGAGTCGGTAGGTGGTGGTGGTGGAGGTGGAGGTGGTGGAGGTGGTAGGTGGGTGATGGAGGTGGTGGTGTTGGTGGTGGTGTGGGTGGAAGATGGTGGTGGTTGGAGGTGGTGTGGTGTTGGAGGTGGTGGAGTGGTGGATGGTGGTGGTGGTGGGGGGAGGTGGTGGGTGGTGTAGTGGTGGTTTTGTGGGGGAGGTTGGTGGTGGTGTTAGTGGAGGTGGGTGGTGGTGGAGGTGGTGGAGGTTGGTGGTGGTTGTTGGTGGAGGTGGTGGAGGTGGTGGTGGTGGTGGCTGGTGTGGTGGAAGGTGGTGGTGGTGGAGGTGGTGGAGGTGGTGGTGGTGGTGGTGGTGGTGGAGGTGGTGGTGGTGGAGGTGGTGGGGGTGGGGTGGAGGTGGAGGTGGTGGTGGTGGTGGTGGAGGTGGTGGTGGTGGTTGGTGGTGGTGGTGGAGGTGGTGGTGGAGGTGGTGGTGGTGGAGGTGGTGGTGGAAGGTGTAGTGGAGGTGGTGGAAGTGGTGGAGGTGGTGGTGGTGGGTGGTGGTGGGGTGGTGGTGGTGGTGGTGGAGGTGGTGGTGGTGGTGGAAGGTGGTGTGGTGGTGGTGTAGTGGAGGTGGTGGTGTGGTGGTGGTGGTGGTGGTGTGGTGGTGTGGTGGAGGTGGTGGTGGTGGAGTGTGGTGAGGTGGTGGTGGTGGTGGTGGAGGTGGGAGGTGGTGGTGGAGGTGGTGGTTGGTGGTGGTGTAAGTAGGTGTGGTGGGGTGGTGGTGGTGGTGGTGGTGGTGGTGGAAGGTGGTGGTTGGAGGTGGTGGTGGTGGAGGTGGTGGGGTGGAGGTGTGGAGGTGGAGGTTGTGTGGTGGTGGTGGGTGGAGGTGGTGGTGGTGGGTGGAGGTGGTGGTGGAGGTGGTGGTGGTGGAGGGTGGTGGTGGAGGTGGAGGTTGGAGGTGTGGTGTGTGGTGGTGGTGGTGGTGTAGTGGTGGTGGTGTAGTGGAGGTGGTGGTGGTGGTGGTGGTGGTGGTGGTGGTGGTGTAGTTGGTGGTTGGTGTTGTGTGGTGGTGGTGGTGGTGTAGTGGAGGTGGTGGTGGTGGTGGTGGTGGTGGAGGTGGTGGTGGTGGAGTGGTGGTGGTGGAGGTGGTGGTGGAGGTGGAGGTGGAGGCTGGTGGTGGAGGTGGTGGTGGTGGAGGTGGTGGTGGGAGGGTGGAGGTGGTGGTCTC